>NW_010585320.1:280190-324689 GCF_000705375.1 Tinamus guttatus
ACTTCCTGGGGTCGTGATGGACTCAGAATGAGCTATGACCTGACCTGCTTATTTAAATTGCTTAAGAGTAAAAATACAATGTTGTGCTGTCAATGCACTTCAATAGTAATGCAGTGATACAGGTCAAGAAAAAAAAAGAAAAAAAAAGGAAAAAAAAAAGTGAGTGGCAAATTCTCTTTGCCCAGTCACATAGGGACACAGAACTAGTCCCTTACCAAGATGTGGACAAAAATTGTTTTCAACTCAGATCTAGCATTCTTTTTTTTTTTTTTTTTTTCAGACTAGCAGACTGGAAACTAGGCTGCTATACCCCTGAACAGTAACTTTGAAAGTATTCCTGTTTTCAGATCAGAAAAAAATTCTTCTACCATACAGGAAGTGGATGCCACTGCAATCTGAGCCTAACAAACATTCTTTAATAAGCTTTTTTTCTTCCAGTTGGCATTAAACCTTGATTTTCTATGTAGCAGAGGCTGACAACCTTAATTCATCATTGTTAACAAATTTGCAATTAAAAATACTGAAAATTAAAATGCATCAGAATACTCAGAGTTAAAATGTGTCTTAAGGAAAAATAAAATTCTAATTTTTTAAGGGATTTGCCAAAAGTAACTAAATTTGGTATTGGCAGAAGAACCTGCAGCGATGCTGATATTTTCAGTCCGCAGGTAAAGAGTCACCTTCCTAAAGATTCAGAAATGAGAACAGCAGGACTGCTGAAGTTGTCAGCAGCTGTGTTAGATATACACAGCCCAGTGCTCAAACTTGAACTGGTCTTTTTTTTTTCCCCTATTGCTGTGATATTTGGTAATTCAACTAAATTTGAGATCATTTCAGTGGAAATAGGCTTAATATTTTCAGGCCATCTTTCAGTCTCTCCTAACAGCTAAATTCGCCTCCTGCAAGTAGAGTTCCGTGCTTTCCCCAGTTGCCTGGAAGATGTTCTCTATTTCATAAAAGGGAACCAAGCCAAACATTCAAATGCTGAAAATCCCTACATCTTAGAGATTTATTAAGACGAACATTCTGGCAAGAGCAGATATGAAGCCTGACTCAACAGAAAGAGGTTCTTTGCCTCTAGTGGAAGTTATCATTGGTTTTGTCATTGTCTTGGAGAGATTTCATATCAAAAGGACTACTGAGAAATGCAGAACAGGAAGCAATGTCAGATTTCTTAATGATTTTATTGCTAACAGGTTTCAGATTTGGCCCAGTGTGGCCATCTAGAAGGTATTTTCATTTTCTAAACTCTCAAAATCACTGGCTGGGGTCATTGCTAAGTGCTGTCTTTAGTGGTTATTTCACTTTTTTTCTTTTCATGTAAGTTAATTTTTTATCATTTTACTTTCATTGGAAGAAGGCCCAGCCCAATCACAAAGAGAATTGAGACTACAGAACTTGCCACAGGAACATGGTATCTCCATAATACTGGCAATGTCTTTGGGTCTGCAAATCAAAGATAAAATAGCAGGTAATACTTATTCTTTTTTTTTTCCCTGCATTTGCTACAAATAGCTATATGAATAAATAGTGGATGAAGACAAAAAATGAGTGTCTCCTATGACTGCATGAAGAAAGCTCTAAAAATATCAGTATTGGTAATGAAAGCTATAGAACTGGAAACATATTCCACAAAGAGGCATGCTTCTGCAAGCCTCTCAAACTGCATTTTGGGATTGCAGTCTGCTCAAGTTTGTAGGCATACACATATATGGATATGATGCATCTATGATTTTGTTGAAATTTAAATCTCAGTCTATTTTCTTTAGGATTCCCTGTCCCCTCTGCTGCCACCCCACCACAACCGCCCTGCTAAGTCTCTAGATGGCTGTGACATGCATTTTCCCTGGCACTTATCCTCATGGCACATAGTCAACTTTTGCATGCTTACTTAAAATGTACACTAGAGCTGCAAATTTCAAAACGAGTTGATCTATTTTTGTTTTGTATCTATTCCTACAGTATATATGACCATATAGATAGGATGACCTCCCAAATTATGAGTTAATTATTCCAATTCATTCAAATAGATTAAGTGGAGAATAACTCTTGTCTTTGCACAAAAACACAGAGCTGTCCAAAAGTAAGATCTATTTTAGCACTTGGCATCATGGGCAACCAGGACATTTGCACTCTTTTTCCATTGCTCACAAATCTGTAATTAGACATTGTTAATGATTGTTAATGACAAGATCAAATATCCCTTCTTATGCTATCTTCTTTCCTATTTAATTAAGGGGAGGTTGATCTGAAGATCCAGTAAAATTTAAAAGTAGCAAGGAATTCTCATCATCTATTCAGCTACAGAAAAAAAGGTATTGACTTCTGTGCTGTTTCAAAATTAAGGACAATTAATTGCAGGCCATCAGCTGAATTCCTCCCATGAAAGAACAGCTGACTCAAACTCCATGGGGCTGCCTGGCTGGTTAGCAGATATATGACTGGACACCAATGTGCTAGTTGACCCACATGTTTGCAGATTATGAGTTACCATGCAGTTTTCCACATGCCAATAGGAGAAGAATGCCACGAAAAAACAGCAGAAGTAGGAAAAACATGCAACTGCAGATGCCATTTAGACAAAGCAAACCAGTTGGTATAGAAATTGCTGCAGAAATTTCATAAGGAAAATTCTCCCGTAAGATTTTCAGTGCTTCCAAGATCTGTTGATTCTCCAACATTCTCCATAAGTTCCCATTGAAATTAAAGGTTCAGAAAAGTGGGAAAAAAAGAAATAAAAAGAAAAAAGGGACAAGTTGAGGTAGAAAGGTGACTAGCTAATAATATAGATACAATCATTGTAGTAATCCCAACACAACTGTACAGTTTTCAGACCAAACCTAGTTGAGATGGAATTCTCCTGATTTTAGCCTTTGACAGATGCACTGTCTCCCACAACATTCTTCAGACAAGAATCCTTTATTCTCCCACACATACTGCTATCGCCTGCAGGCTTACTTTGCTGACTTTCCACAGCTCACTGAATAAAGTAGCTGGTTAAGAAGAGACAAGAAGCTGCAGTGTCAATCAATGAGCAGGGAGGTGCTTACAGCAAGGAGCAGTTTCAGCTGAGCTGGCGGTTTACACGGAGAGCACCCAACGTTGTGCCCGACCAACCCTTCCTCAGCCTACCCTGGGGATGCTGCTCTGATGTTGCTCCTCTGGGAGCAAAGTACAGAACTAGGATAGAAATACATCCGCTTCTTGCTCTGATTTTATTTCCTCTCTTTTCTAGCATCAAAATTATTCTGTGCTGCAAATTCAGTATCACAACTGAAATCAGGCTTGCTTCACCAACCCATCTGCTCAGGGAAGCTTTGGGTTGATAACCTGACCACCCTCATGTCATGCAGGGCACAAAAAAAAAATAAAAATAAAAATAAAATATTTTAAAAAAAGCGTTTCTGCAGGAATGAACCTGCTGCTATACACTGTTCTGTACCCCACTGATGGAAAAATAAAAGATAGAGTGTTATGGTCAGAAACTTTCAGCTCCTTAGGGAATGTCAAGTAAATGGGTATGCGAGTCAGAGATTAGGTTGTTTGATGAAAATCAGTCATTTCCCATGCCAAGGAAATCTTAAGTTTTGGAATAGTCAGGTGCTATCTCAATGCAGTCTGCATCTTTTTAGGAAATTAGTACTCGCTTGGCTTATGCAGTTATTTTTCTAGCACTGCTCAACATATGCCACGCTATTCTATCTGCTTTCAAGTCTTAGCCAATATCTCAGAGAGAGTTGGCAGGTACAGAGCCTAGGAACCGTTATTTGATTTGGCTGAAATTACTTTTGCAGCATTAACAGGTTAGATAATGGCCTTCTTATCTGGTTTTATTGTTGGCTTCCCTAAGAACTGCAGAGCTCTGTCTCACCTTAGGACATGTGGATTGCTTCTGGCTTCACTTCTCCTTCAGGACTAATATTTCAGCACTTCATTTATATCTCTATTTTCCTCTTTTGAAAATAAGACTTTTTATATATTCCAGCTGTGTTGTAATAAGGTCAGTGTTTTTGTGTTTGAAAAAATTGATCCCATTGACATCCTCTTTGTGTGTTGCTGTCTAAGAGAATTTTATTATTCCTGTGCTGAGCAGACAGATTTTATTCTTTCTGTAGGAATGAGGGTCTGAGTTATCCTAAAAAAGAAAACAGATAAGAATCCACATATCAAGGGACCTGTGTCTTTTTGTTGTTTTACTTTATTTAAGTTTTAGTATAACACAAAACCATCACTGTGAGGGGGTGGGGGAAGGGCAAGCTGCTTTGGAGAAGATAAAGAAAACTGGATTATCAACTAAGCAGAGGAATTTCTAATTGATTATGAAAAGTTCATTGCAGAATAAAAATTGAGTTTCAGGATGGATTATCAGATAGGCAAGACTTTGCTTCTTTCTTTTATTTTTGTTTTCTTTCTAGGCTGCTTCTGTATTTGAAATTATAGGTCACATAGGCTAACTAAATATATTTTCCCATGCATTACCTAAGCAGAGATTCAATTCCCCTCTTCAAGCCACCGAAAATCTCTTTACGTAGGCAGAGGATAAAAGGTTTCTGTTGCCTATTTGTAGATTTCGTGCTGAAGACAGGTAGAATTATACTATATTCACATACAAGGATGAGTACAAAATTTGAAACAGGAGGATTTGAAAAACTGAATTCTGCTCCAAGCAATCACATGCTTATACTGCATACATATTCGCTTGTGGAGCATATGAGAGGTTTATTAGCCAAAACACAGGTGCTTTATATTATTTTAGCCTGTAGGCTGTTTAGGACATCCCACAGGTTTACTAGGTGACACAGGACCAACATGACTCAATCCTTGAGCAATAAGCAAGAGAGGCAGGATAATAGGACTAACACTAAAAATAGCTCTTATATTTAAGCACCAAAATCACACCAAGATGCAGAGATGCAGTGAAGTAGCTCTTGTACAAGCCAAAGTTTGGAGAAGACCAATAGGTTTGCCACTTCTTCAGAAGTGCTCTAAACCTACAGTTTTAGTCCTTTTCTGGATCTGGCAATTAAAATAGGAGCTTGTCATTCTCTGCTCTGGAAACTTTTTGTAAGATTGTACACCGATATTATTATTACCCCCTTATTAATCTAAGTCTATTCCTGAGTTGCATACATGTTCTAATAATTTAACTCTCTCAACTCTGAGAATACATGATCTCATTTTTCAGAAAGTTTTCTACTTTGTATTGAATCCCTATTTTGTATTGAACTCCATTAGAAGTAGGTAAACCAGTATAAGCTCCAGTCTCTTCTTCTTGCTACTTCCCTTTAGCGATGTACCGACGACTTTTTCAAAATAGCCTGCAAATAGCATATCCTGTCTGACACACGGTACTGCTAACAAAGAATAGATGCTGATCCAATTTTCTTAAAAAGTAAAAAGAAACAAAAACACATAAACAATTTCCATTTCATCTAGAAGCTTCCAAAAACAACAAAAAAAATCAAATCAAACAAGCCATTGTCTTAAGAAATTTTTCTACAGAATGACAGTAATTACTATGAGTTATTCTTCTTCACTATTAAAGCTCCTTGGGGGGTTCATATGAAACAAAGAGCCAGAGAGTCAAAACTTGCACAGAAGAAAAAAATAAAAATAAAAGCAGATTTATAGGAATAGCTGGTTTTCCCTAGAGTCCATAAAAATCCACATTTTCAATAAAAGTGATTTGCAGGAATTCTACTGAAATGAGATGGTTTCTATCATGAACTGATAACTGCAGTAATTTCTGACAACATTTCAGGCACAATATTGCTTCTCAGAAATTCAAAAGTCATACTTCCAGGGGGTCAGAAAAACACAATGCTAAAACTAGCCTGAGCTGTTCCCTCTGTCCCAGAGGAGAAATGACTCTTCGCTACTCTGCGGTGCTTCTGAAGAGCTCAGCCAGTTGATGTCAACCACGACAGGATCCAAGCCCAAAAAGAAGCAAAGAATGTGATGTGTTCTCAACCTTTTGGCCATCAAAATCACTTTGCTACTGCATTTTCCACCCAACGAAATCTTGCAGTAGCTAACAGCCTCCTATAAGGTCTGTATGATCGAGCCTAAAGTTTTTCCTGCTTTAGGAAAGCAGGAAAGGATTAATACCATGCTTCCTCATGTTATTAATCACCTACTGGTATCATTTACAACACTGACACTTTGTTTACTTCATTTAAAGCAGTGCTGATGTCAAGAAGAGTGCAATAAGACCCAAAGTGATCTAAAGTACTGCATTTCTGATGAATGAACAGATCTTACATAATCCATCATGCGAAATAAACTCTATTATGTGGAAATGGTTGGAAGGCAGACAAGCTAAAAGCAAATGTTAGAAGAGAAAAAGCATTTACACAAAGTTTACAAAGCAAATAAAGAAATCCTGAACTATCTTCTGACTATTGTATATACACGTTCTGATTTAAACTCAAGTCTTTGTGTTACAAAATAAAAAAATAGCA
This sequence comes from Tinamus guttatus, assembly GCF_000705375.1. The sequence continues at coordinate 286,652 of NW_010585320.1, forward strand.
TAACATAAGATAGTGAAACATTACTGAAAGGTAGTATTTGCATCTAAATATATTTTAATAGTCAGTGTAACTAACAAGTTCAGAAAGACTGCAAAACTTAACCAGCATGCCAATAACCTTTTGTATAAGCAGGATGACATAATTCCCATCTCGGTTAGCATCCAATATCTGCAAGACTGCACTGCAGGCATAACTTGACATGCAAATATGCATGGTCATCTATTAAGCCCTTTAAAACTCATTTCACAGCAATTATGTTTTCTTTAGAAAAAGCAATTATTTCTGTCAAATGCGCATATTTTGCCTATTACTTTACATCTACTGCTGTTTCACACATTTTTAGGCAAAAAAGGGATAATTATGTCCAGCCAATCTTCCTGCTCAACTCCAAACAGGAGGTCTCAGGTGGCATCACATCACTGGGACACATTCATGCTATCATGAAAACGTGGAAATCTGGTTACAGAATGGAGCTTGCCTTAGGTCCTTACTCGGCATGGCTTCATACAGTGCTTTTACACAGCTAAAGTAGAAAATCTTTTCGTCTTCTGCTTATCAGGTTACAAGATGAAATTTGCTGGATTATTTTCCTGCTATATATTACTATTCATCCAAGTATACTGCATTTACTCAGTATGAAGCATTTACCAGAGTACTCCAAGTATATTATTGCAGATTGGAAAAAAAAAAAAATCTAGCTCAGAATTTTAACTAGGACATTGACATTTCATAGTTAAATTATAAAACACAGGCTAAAAGCAAATAACAGCTAAGCATAAGCTTGTGTAAAACTTCCTGCAAAAAAGAGCCAGGATAGTGGTTCTATCGATCGTATAATAAAAGCAGCAGCATTATCATGCTATTCAGCATTTGGAAGATATTCCACATCTTCAGCTGCACAACACAGAGGAGGGATAGTTTGGAGGATATACTTTGCAGACTGAAGCTGGTCCTAAGCCAAATTACACTATTAGGGAAGGGAAAAAAAAAAAAAAAGGCAATTTCTAATACACATAATCCATACAGAGTTGGTTTTAGAGGCAGACAATCAGGGCAGCTTGCCCCCAAGGCCAGGCTGAGCAGTGAGAGAACACAGACCAAAGGGTGAAATTACCACCACTGCAGCGGCGACACAGGCAGCTCCAGGCCTCCAGCCCAGGAAACTAACACAGATTTAGACTTTAACACCCTTTCTTCTGGGCAATATTAATTCTCTTCTAGCTCCATTAACTTGGGTGGTTTCAGTATCAAAATAAGTGAGTGAAGATATGATCAGATACATGCAGGCATCCTGGACCTGTGGGATGCCTGAACTTTTGACTCCAGAGACAAAAATCTGCATGTTCAGCTAGTACTTTGATCTGATCCGTAAGTACAAACAGAACTATTCTCAGCTACCTTTTTGCAGATAACTTTTCAATGGTTGATTTTCAAACAAAAACAACTCTTGCAGAGAAATGTCAGTTGAAAGCACTGCATAAATTATGTAAATGTATCAACCACCAATCCTAAGAAACAACAACAAGAAGCACTGCATAAATAACTCAGTACATTTCTACATAAAGACTTGTTCATCATCTGGAAAACCTTCCGTTTTCATTGTATTTCATGAATGCAAAATAAAGACTTCCAACACAAATAGGCACCTGAAAAAAAAAAAAGAAAATTGAATGTTACAGTGGGCAGCATAATACGTAGAAGAGTTCTTTCTATATAATCTACCTTGCCAAAAAAGCAAAATAGTCCTATGCCTCTACTGCATATGGCAAGCATATTCCTCCTATACCCTGTATGAAATACTGCCATTAAGTCAGTGAAGCTTATAATAAATTACATTATTTCTACAATTTGCTGCAATTATAAGGCTTTTTATTGCTTCAGCAGCAGCCTGCACACATATGCACACTTAAAAAAAAAAAAAAAAAAAAAAAAAAAAAAACAACCAAAAGAAACACACACAGGAAAAAAACCCATACAGCTGACTGCCACAAAGACTCTTTGCACTATAATTTCACTACACTGAGGTAAAGGCGAAATAACAGTCAAATTTGGAACCATGGGAGTTTGATACTGAGCAAGCTCTGAAAAAGCTCTGAGCAAGCTCTGATATTCCTTAAAAAAAAATGTTAAAGTTCTCGCTTTATGCTACCAGGCAATAAAATATCAGAAGGTATATCATGGCAAGTTCATCTGCACTGTTATCATTTGTTGTATTATAGATTAACTCTTAGCGATTTCTAATAGATATCCACGCTTTTTTTCTCTTGGGAATCTTTGCAAGTGAACACACACTAAAACATCCAGAATTCTGAATCAAATTCCCTAAGATATTCTTACATCCTTAGGCTTAATCTGTTAGTTTAAGAACAATATTTCTATACACCTGTACAATCCTAAACAGAAACAAACCAAAAAAGTCAAACAAAACCCCCCACCTTTATTCACAATATATATGAATATATTTTCATCTACAACTCCATTTCATATCCTAGTCCTAAATATATAGAATTATATTAATTGCATTTTGAAATCTTGTCGTTCTTGTTTCGGGATGTTTCTGTCAACAGAACTTCTTCAGGAGTTTTCAAACATTTGGAGAGATTCTTACCTGTTAAAGTAATTGTGAAACAGTCCACGACTTGGACTTTCCTTTAGTTTTACTAGGAACTAATAGAAATGATGTCAGAAACAAAAAACACTACCTTAATCTGTCAAAACTCAATTTCATAATTTAAGATAGAGAGGTTATTCCATATAAAACAGGGTAAAATTTTTTTCAGTGGTTGACAATTCTTTAAGCCTCGTATTTCTCCTCACAACTCATTAGTGAAAATACAACCCATGAACTGTAAGATTGCTCAGATTAACTTTACTGCAACAAATGACACCTCTCAAGAACATGTTCTCATATGGTTCCAAGTGCTCATTTAGTTCATCATGAAGACGGATGTTTCTGCTTCTACTGCTTTGGGTACTGTGCAAGCCAGCGCAATTCAGCCTCCCTGGAGGGGTTCGAAAGAGGGCGAATAGGAAACAGACTAGATTAAAAATTAGCAGCACCTTCTGACCATGATCTTCCTTCACTTGGTTTTAGTCACTATTGGATTATCAGGTGGATTGGGGCCCCTGGCTGGCACCAAATGTCCATCAACATCACATGTTTCCAAAGGAAATGTGGGATAAACATATGTTGGTCTAAATATAGAAGTATCTTTTCTGGTGACTGCTGTGTCCCTTTGGGCACAATGCTCTGTCCACAGGGCTGTCCTTGGCTGTTGGCTTCGGCACAAGAAACACACGCTGAAGCGTTCAGGGCTCAGCAGGACACTGGTGCCCACATTCAGAAGAGTGAGTGTGGTCGCATGCCACTACTAACCAGAAGCTCTCCGCAAGTGGAAGTTCAATATTACAGACACCGCTCCTGCAGGAAAACCAAGCTCAGAGCAAGCACAGAAAGCACCTTGTTATGTCTTCTTCTTCGTGCTGTCAAAGTTCACATGGCACCCAGGAATATATGGTATAGCAAAGCTACTTTCTATTTTACCGGGTTAAAATTCAGTGTCTGAAGTTAAAATAATAATTAAAAAAAAAAATGTTCATCTGTCATACATTCAAGACAGCTTATGAAAAGCTAAGGCTTTGCACTGCTTCTTCTTCGAGACTTAGTCAGGCATACTGTAGAAATGCCCTTTTGATCAGCACTTAAAGCGAAAATTTTTGGACCCCATTTTTCCCCTCTCTTATTTTATTAAATAAACTACAAACAAAACATGAACTTTAGAGACAATGAAATACTTGTGTAATTTTAGAAACAAATCCATCAGCTGTGATTTTTTGATTGAAAATACAAAGCATAATTGTCAACATATGTATTTCTTTTAATAAGTTTAGTTCCTACATTAGTTAAAATCTATTCCAAAAATATGCATGAATTACCTTTTTTTTTTTTTTTCTTAATGTTTGTTTTATCCTGGCTTGTTTCTAGAATAATTTATCACACTATATAATAACAAAAAACACTATGTCATTATTCTATGAAATACATTGTGAACAACAGGTAACGCTTTCTCATGCAGAAAGTAAGCTCCTTTTTTGCTCATTTTAATACATGTCAGCTACTTCTAAACACTGACTGACACTTGTATACCTTTCTTCATCTTAAGGGACTTCATTTTAAGGAACTAGCTGCTTCTACCAAAGTCATGGGTATTTTTCTTGCATGGAACTTGAGCACAGTTTGAGGGTGATAACAGGAGGGAGGTGGGAGCAAGGTTAGCTCACAGCCTGCAAATCTATAATGCTGTGAGCTGCTGATAACATCCACAGGGACAAACTCAATTCCACAGATATTTCTTGCCCCCAGAAGAAAGAGAAACTGTTGAGTGAATTTTTCCTTACCTTCAGTCCTGTTTGTACTCATGTTCCACAGATTACCCTCAAAACTAGCTTGCCATAGAAGAGCCACATTAATGCTAAGTATCAGGCAATATTGCTACAAAACTTGCAAATTAAAATAGTCACACTTGGCGCTAAGATATAAAAGGGTTACATTACTCACATTAGGAATTAGAGGGAGTGCAGTGCAGCAGTGTGGCCAGTCAGAACAAATCTATGAGCCTGATAGGTGAAGCCTGAATATATAACAGAATATTTTCTCATCTATAGACCAAGAATAATTTACAGAATTATTGCCTCTCTAATAAATGTGCTGAAAAAGAAACACTACATAAGAGGATGACTAAGTCAGTGCCTGTGGATACTGAAATGCAAAGGCAACTGCTGGTCTAATAATTTATCTCTAGATGAATTGGTATTAAATAGTTCTTTACATTTTTTTTGCAGAAACTGGCCTGTGAAGTTCTCAAAACTTTACTAATGGATTGTCAGAAGAACAAGAAATAAGAGCACAAATCATGATCTCTCCATATCTCCCCAAATAAAGAATCACTATTTTTCTTCTACAAGGATAGAACCAAAGAAGGGTTATGTCAGATTTGCCCTACATTTTCCCTGATTAATTTCAAATGACACAGATTAATGGAAAGCAGATGCAGCATTGTCCACCTGACTTCACAGAAAGAGTCAAACCCAATGTCTCTAGGAGAGGTGAATTATTTCATTCATCTTATAGAGTTTGCATTTCCAAGGATGTTTTCAAAATGACACAGATCTGTCAATTACAGCATTGAGTTTACTGCTTTACTGCATTTTGTTTACAGCCTCCCTGATTTAGCTGGACCTTCCTTTTTATCTTTTTCCCTCTTGAGAACTATTTAATTAGCTGAGAGTAGAGGCTTCCTATTCCATGGTGCCAAGAAGCAGGATGTTGGGAGCTGGGCCTTAATTCATATTTGCTGCCTGAGAGTGGAGAGTAGAGCACTGAGGGGCCATTTGGACCACCCTGAGAAAAATAAAACAGCCAAGGCCTGGAAAGGCAGCAATAAGCTGGGGTTTTCATTGTCAGATAAGGTGCTTTACAGCCAAAGGCAGCCTGAGATTCGGCATCTAGAGGGTATAGCTAGATTATGTGGAGAAAGTGATAGAAAATGTTTAAGTGTTCTATGTGTATTTTCAACTTTTTTTTTGAGTAGAATAACAAAATAGTTTTATTCTAAAATATGCCTTTTATGGAACACATACTGCCATGTTAAAAGCAATTTTTCATCCTACTTTTTAGGTCACTTCTGAATTTCTTTGGCTCAACTAACACCTGAAACAGAAGTCCCTGCAGAACTCCATTAAAAGAAAATGGAGATTTCCCTTTCAGATTTATTGATTCCAAACTTTTGCAATGTGCTAACCTCTTATACTTAAATGCACCGTAGTTTCAGTACACCAATACTGCATGCTGTAATTTGAGTAAACAGTTTGAAAAATAAGTAACAATAAGTTGTAATTAAACAATTAACATCAGAGAGCTGACTATTAGCATTATCAGATAATTACACTCTAATAGTGATGATGTGCTGCACATCTAAAATTTACTGATTTAGTTACAAATACCATAGTTACAATTCTGTCTGGTAGGCAGTAACTTGCACAGGTTTTTTGAGCACTCATTTAAGGACAGAAAAGAATTGCAAACCTGTGTACGGGCATCCTTTGTAATTACCACCAAAACAGCAGAAAAGGCCCTCCACATGGTGGAAATTCATTTTCTCACACAGTGGAAATTCATTTGCTTTTGTATTCATACTGTGACTGTTCTCCAGCTGTAGCATGTGAAGATTTTTTATGTTTGTATAAAGACAGTCTCATTGCAACCCTGTCACTGTAGTTGATTCACAAGAATTTGTCCTGCCACTCCCTGAAGCAAAACCAGCATCAGGTCATCGCCACTATGAACAAGTAGATCAACACCCAAGCCAGACAGGGGAAACCTTTAAAAGCACCTTAATTATCTATTTCTTTTCCTCTCTGCACTCTTATCTGTAATTCTACCAGTTCTTCTGGCCACAAAGATACACACATCCTGTAAGCAAAATCTCAACTAAACAACTTTGAAGACAAAATGGCCTGGAAGAACTTCATCTTCTCAACCCTGCTGTCTATTTCTGGGTGCACAACATAGAGCAGAATAGATAAAAGTGAGTTGTAGCGGCATAAAACAAAAACCTACTTAACACCAGTAAGTTAGCTTAGCCTGAACCATCGCACACGTGCTCCACATGCTGCATACAGTACTCCTAGCTTCCACAAACTCATCCAGGAAGATAGTGCCCAATTCCAAAACAAAACAAACAAACAAACCAAAACAAACAAACAAAAAAAAACACACAACAAACCTAACTGCAAAATATTCTAAATAAATCCTTGAATTTTGCATAAATTTTATATTCAGTGGGACGAGAACATATTACTTTCTGCTGATCTAAAGAAAGGAGACATTCATGGTTTGCACAGCTCAAAAAAATTATGTTGTGTAAAAGAGTATTTATCATTTGGAGGCTGTGAATACATAGATATAGAAAGAAGATATGCTTTATTTGGCAAATACTAACATTTACCAAATCAAAAATTCCTGACGATGTCAACAACTATTACTGTGGTTCATAGTATTTTTTTAGAATTTGCTTACATGGAAAAAATCTGTTCAGAGAGGTAAGTTTCTCCTGTAACAAAGTTAGGATTATAACAAGTACAGTGAATCTCTCAGAAGAGTTATTGATCTTGACAATACGATATACTGAAGAGGTCATTCCTTACCATAATTTAATACTGATAATTTAGCACCGACAGGACCACCATAAGGTGTCACCATAAGGAGACATCAGGAATAGGGTAAAAGCAAGGATGTCAGGTACACATAAATCTACAGCTAAAAATAACTCAGAACAGATCTTTATAATACAGAGATATTTTATCTTGCCTTTACAACTTAGTACATAAAATCATACCTAATAGATATCAGAAAAGCTCCCAGACTTCATCTTCCTTATCTCTGTACCTTATTGCACCTCATTGTGTTGTGCCTTGCAGCACATTTCAGCTCAGGAAGAATGCAACACCAGAGAAATATATTTAATACCTTTCTTTTTCTCCCCTGATAAGAAGTTATGGGTCAGAATTTTAACATTTATCTGAGAGTTAATATTTTCCTTTACTTATACAGGACTGAATGTACTTCCTTGTCTAACAATGTTAAATTCTTGACCAGGTGCTCACCGTAGGCCGAAGCCCGATACATGTATTGTTGAGGGAGAGATTTCAATAAGTATCCAACCTTACTTATTCAAAACCATAATTTCATGCGACGGTCATGGTGTTGCTATAACTCTCCCTTTAATACACATACACCGTTGGATTTGGTCTTTTTTGTTAGAAAGCAGCCCTAAATCAACATTTTCACCCTTCTCATGGATGATCCAGAGTCAACTTTGCATTTAGGCTGTGACTGATACAATAAAGCATCATTTAGCTCTCCGTAAATAACTATATTTTTAAAAAAAACCCTAAAAAGTAGTAGTTTTTGTTGCAGATGATTTAACCTTCATCCTTTATGATAGTCCATTTTCAAATGTTTGAAGTTGACATTTCTTTTTCATTCCTTTATTTCAATCTCTTGAATCTTGTACGATCATGTTCATCTAAATGCTTCATGAAAAAGTAATTTAAAAGGTCATTTTAAGACTAGTATTTTGATTTGAAGTGTTCCAGCTAATTTTACAAATTTGAAGCTAAAAGATAAGACCGTTTTACTGGGTTTTACTAAAACCCTTAAAATACAAATGAGTGAATGAAATTCAGGAACAAAAAACAAACAAACAAAAAAAACCTGTCTTCTACCCCTTGCTTCTCCTGATCTAAGAGCGAGATAAGATTGATGATACCTGCTATAGAGTTGTATATTTTTATATTTCATGTGTACAGTGGTATAAAAAAATAAAAGTTGCCAGCATCTACATAGTTTAGTTTCTAAATAATGTGTCAATATCAATTTAATATTAAAACTGTTATAAGCAATTTACAAATTATGAAATAATTTGTAAATGAATCATGCAATATTGTCCATAACTGGATTTACATAAATCACTTTCCAGTAAGTAGGTATAATGGCTTTGTTAGCAAAGTCAATTTGCAACATCTAACAATGAAAAAGTGATTTAACATTAAAATAATCACCATGAAAACTTAATTAATGTGTTAATTGAATATTTAGATTCAACCATAATAATGCAATGTAAATGTATAATTATCTTCTGAAACTATGAAGATCTAGTCAAGCAACAGATTAAGTTAAATTAGTTTTTAAGTAATGTGTAACTAAAGAGAACAGTAGGTAGAATAACTGATTTAAATGTCTTCTTCATAAGTAGAAGTGTTTTAAATGCCTTCTTTACTTAATTAGAAACAAGAGAATTAGAAACCCCCATTATGCTGAGGTTTTTAATTTTTTTTTAAGTTCTGGTAACTCTGAACAAATTGGGGAAAAAAAAAAAAAAAAAAAAGAGCAGAGGACTGAAATGAATCGTGCAAAGCCTTTCCTTTGGAAAGTCCTTCCCCGGCCCAGCAGGATGGCATCTCTTGGCTCTAATCTGAACCCCAGAATTTTTCCAGGCCCATGCTAGGACTAAGTCCATCACTGCTGGCCCAGACCAGAAATGACAACCATGACAGGTCTCTTGGTCAGGGGAAGATTCTCACAAGAAAACATAAATATATAAGGGTACTACAAAAAGAAAAAGGAGGACAAGTTTTAAAGCTGAATCTTGTGTAGGAAAATATATGTAGAGTCATTAATTTTTACACCTGACCTCCCCAGGGCTTCTCCTGCTATTTCAGAAGCTTTTATCAGTAACCTGGAGCATCAGCCTTAATCATATTTATTGCTGCAATCTCAGGATCTCCTACAAATAGCTTTTCTGTGACTCTTAAAGATTGATAAAGGGACATTTGGTGTATACAGTTTTTTTTTTTTTTTCATTAAAGTTATGAATAACCACACAGTCATCTTCCCCTACCAAGCCCTGCCCTTGCTGGCAGCCATCACTGTTTCCTCATGCCAATGTGGGTCAGTATCTCCTCCGTCTGCACAGTGGAAATCTGCCAGGGGCAGCAGAACCAGGGGAGATGGGAGGAGATGGGCAGCAGCAGTGACAAATAAGCAAGGCCTGAAGCTGAAATCAGAGACTAGGGGTTGATGCCAGGGGGGGCAGGCAGCGTGTTGGCCAGGAGAAGCTTGGGGGTAGCTCAGGTGGGACTCAGAATAAGTAGAGGGCCAGCAGGAAGGTCACCATGGTCAGGAAAGACAGGAGCAAGCTGTGATTTTTTTTTTTTTAATTGCTCCATACATAAGTGTCTCTGCAAAGAGATCACAGCTTTATTTTTAATCAACTGTAGGATAAAAAGTGGCATCTTGGAGGAACAGGGCTGAAGTTGAGGCTCAGTAAGCTGAAAAATGGGAGCTTTGGGAAAGAAAGGACTGGACATGGACAGAGGGAAAGCCACTCTTCCCTGACATCCTCCACACTTTCCTCACTGCATCTTGGTTTTGTGCTTCTTACTGCACTTCTGTTCTTTATAACAATTCCTGACAGGTCAAACAAGATGTTAAAACAACCGTAAAAAAAGCACCGCTACTCTAAAAGATTCACAAAGGCAGCACTTTGATAAGCAATAATTTATTTATTAGTAAGACTAGCATAATTATATTAGTTATTCAACTACTAAATATGTGGCAAAGTCATTATATTTCTAGACTGCCTAAATTGATTCCCATCAACTTTATTAAATAGGCTGTGAGCTTTTAGATTAGTGACAAAACTGAATTATGGTATGCTGATGCTCTCAGTAAATCAGAAATCGCTAACATTTACAATGATAATTTCAGGTTTTATCTGATACTAGTTCATTGATTGCTTTTAAACTATTCCAGTTTGTAAGGCAATAGAGGAAAGAAAATGAGATACAAGTCTGGCCACTAGAAAGTGAAATTTAGGATCAAAAGCCTTCTAGATTTTCCACTGGAGGGATAAAGAATTGGAAGAGGCAGAAATAAAGTGAAAAGAAAGTTCTGTATCTTTCTTTCTGTTCTACTACAGTACAATTCTACAATAGTTCTGCTCTGCTACTTGGCACGTTTGTAATTGGTAAAGCTTTTTTCATCATTAACAGCTTAATTCAGCAAGAAGATTCATGCTTTTCAAGAGATACTTTTTTAATATCAGCATAATACTGCTCATTGTTGTAGTAAAGGCTACTCCAGGTAGGCTTTACCTATCTTGTAACCTTCTAACATCCAGCTCACTTGTGAATGTGAGTGTATAATAACAACATCCCTGACATTTCACCTACGGGTGTATATAACACATGGGGAAAAAAAAAAAAGAGGGCAAGCTGATTATTAAAGGAAGAAGAAAATAAAAGATTAGGTACAATCAGTCCATCTAACCACATTTCTAATATATACTTTATTCTCCTTTAAATTAAAGAATTTGGGTCAGTTTATCACTCTCAGTCTAAGAATAACCACCTCATAAATTCATTCTGAGCCATCTGCATAAGCTGAGAGAATTCATAAGATGGCACAGCCAACAACTGACCACAATAATAATTACTAGGAAATGTTCAGGTGCTACCACGTCCACACTATTCCTTAAATAAATGTTCTATAAGGAAGCGAAATATCTAGCATGTTAAATATATGCCGCATAGCTTTATTACCACACACTCAGCAGCATAGATTGTACCCATTAATAACTTGGAATAGGAAGACAGAAATTATTTCAAAGCCTGAAGAGTAAAATTCAAATAATCATAGGAAACTCTTCAACACTTCCGTGGTTATGCTGGAAAAATGGATCTGGAAAGAAGATAACATCTGAATTTTTATGTCAGCCACATGCAGTGAAGTGATATTACTCTCACTGCTGAGACAGATATAATTCATCCTGATACAAAAACTACAAACCATATCTTTGAAACAGATTCTTATGAAACCTTACACATGCACGCTCAAAAAAAAATCTATATCCTCATGTTTTGGATTGCCTACACTACCTAAAGCATATTGTATTAAAAACATGCAATATTCATTTGTTCCATGAGCCAGTTCTCCATAGTCAAAGCTAAAGCTGTCCTGATATCTAAAAAGACAGAGAACCATGCTGTTACTACAGGAGATGCCTTTTTGTAAAGTCAGAGCTTTCTCATATCTTTTTTCTTTTCTGTCCTCTTGCATTTCAGAAATTCCACAACTTTCTGCTATGATAACAGGAAACACTCTCTTAATGTTTGACATTTACACTACAATATAAATTAGTAGTTCTGGAATGACCTGAAATGATAACATTTGGACAAGGCTGATACACAATACTTATGTGATCACACAGCTCAAGAATTTTGAAAGTGTAAATTATGCTACTGTCAGATAAATCCATTTTTGAATTTTTTAAAGCAAAATTGCATGTTTGATAAGCAGCACATGTAAAAAGTAAAAATCTCCCTTCAAATCAGTCACTGACAGATCATATTTCCAGTGCTTTGTTTAATCTTCCATCTACAATCATGAAAGGAGTCGTACAATGGTTAAGTAGGAATAACACTACTACAGCTGAACATTACCTGAGGACTTGGGAAAACTGAGTTTTGTTCTTTGATCCTGCCACATCTTGTGCCATGACAAGGTGGGTGCCAAACGGCTAGAGCTGGATCTGCAAAGATGCTTCAGGACAGGCCCCCTGCTCTCACTCTCCCAGTGAAGTTACTAGGAACCAGAATAAAGTGCAGTGCAAGTCCGAGGATCCGGCCACAGGAGAATTTTTAGAAGTCTTTCCCCCTTTTAATAAGTCTTTAATAATCCCCCTTTTAATAAGTCTTTTAATTCAACAACTTATGTTTAAAGTATTTAAGTATGGAAAAAGCACTTTTCATGTTGACATACTTGATTACACAAAATAATTTCTAATTATCTCTGAAGTGTGTTCAGAAACTGTTTCAGCTTAAGAACCGTATTTTAGATTTTTCTGTCCTCGTACGTGATGCCATCCAAAGATGAAAGATTAAATAATGTATAATTAAAGGACTGATTTGAAAGGTCAGGTTGTTAGGTGTTTTTTTTTTCTCCTTAAAAAAAAAAAAAAAAAAAAAACTCTTCTAGTATTTTTAGATTCCTATCCAGAATTTGGGAAAAGCTCTAACAAAAAGGTGTTGGTTTACTTCACTTTCTATAAAAAATAGGTTCTATAAAAGCTGTTGCCACTTTTTTCCTCCTCTGTTCTTATTGCCTTTTCACACTTTAGATTATCTCCTTGCCTGCATCATACACCTTTACTCTCTCAAGTCTTCCTATCTTAATATAGGAAGGTATTTCAAGTCAATGTTTTGAAAGTCATAAAAGAGAGTACTTTCATATACTGCTGTGTTTGATTACAGAAGAAAACTTGTGTTTTATATTGTTCTTTGAAGAAAAAAGGAAAAAAAAAAAAAAGAAAGAACGGGGAAACAGGGTAGGCTTGTCTAAATTCAAAGGACTTACCCCCCACACACTGTTGTGTTAATACTTTTAAGAAATATTAAAAATGAGTTTCTTTACTTAAAAGATGACTTCCCTAATTAGGATTCTGTTGCTTTTAAAAATATCAAAATATCTATTTTGAGGCTTCAAAATTACAGCATTTTGATCATATATGTTGTAGCACTACAGAAATTATTCCATAAGGGCTTTCTTAGAACCTATCAGAGACTGTAGACATCAAGCCAATACAGAAACTGAAACACTCTGGTTAGTGTTTAGTTTAAAAGCTAATACCATGTTTGGAAGATGTGACCTCTCCCCTGGCTTTTTTTCCCTCTCATATTTTCACAGAAGAATGAGAGCAGGCAATGAACCCTTTGCCAGGATGTCAGGCAACTTCATGTCATTTTTGGAGCTGTAAATGAATATTATTCCAGCTTTGCCTCACTATTACTGTACCTAATGACCCTTTCCCCTTTTTTTCTTTGTAATTTGTTTTCTGGAGAATCATTTCGTGTGCACGTATCCATGTGCATAACTGTCTTTTGGAAGCTTGTTCTGCAAGCTTCCAGTTTTGAGGTTCTGCAGTATAAAACACAGCCCAAGCATTCATAAAGTATGCATGCCACCCCTCTCCCTTATAAAGTATAACCTGCAAAATATTTTCTAATGCCTTTAAAAAAATCCTAGCATGTTAATGTTCTTAACTTGTTAATTTTTATGCATCAAAATTTAATAAGAGCAGGACTTAGCAGGAAATATTTAGAGTAAGTTGTACTATTTCTCAGGAACTTATCTTGGAACGAAATGTGTTGTTTTAAAAGTAAATCCAGTCAGGAATTAGATTTGTACTTATGACAATGATTCTGCAATGCTATTTAGTTGAAAAGATCTTAAAATCAAGAATTAATGGCCTTGATGTTCAGAATATGATCTTAATCCTTATACCCTTACTTGCACCAAGATAATTTCACAAGGCACAAATGCCATCAGCTACTTAATGAGTAAGAATAGTAAATTCAGAAACTAAGGCTGAATAAAATGAATAAAAATTGTGCTGTTTTGCTGGTGAGCCTCACTAAGGCTACCTTTGCTGCGAAATGCACCACAGACTCTCAAAGCTTCTGAGAGTTTAAACAGACTAAAATACTAACAGCTCTTCTTAAAGAAGAGCTAGTTGCTAACTAGGATTTATAGGCAAACCACCCTTCAAAATATCACTAGTGACAAGTTCCTCCTGCAGGACCCTCCTGATCCAAAGGGATGGCAGAAGACAAAGATGATGTAAGCAACTAACTAAAGTTAAAGTTGGAGAGAAAAAGGACATAATTATGTCCTCGCTCATTTTAAGAATGTCAATTAAAGCATGGTTCCAAGTTTCAATATAAGAAATATTGAATTCAAAATTTAACACTTTGTTCTATTTATGAGTAAGGAAAAAACAGCTATCTTATGATACAGTGGCAACAAGACTTGCAAATTTAACCCCAAAAAGTGCACTGCTCAGTGACTTTTTCCCAGAGGAGTCATGTTTCAGCAAATAAAATGGCAAAGGAAGAAAATCTATAGGAAATTTATAGAAGGACTTGTAGACTGAGAATGTCTTTACCTGTCTTTGGTCAAGTAATATATTTTCAGGTCATAAATGCATTTATTTAAGTCCATGAGCTTTAAATAGATTAACGCAGTGATGAGAAATTTTACAGCAAATATCTGTTATGAAATTGGAAAATAATTTATCATTAATGCTATTTATTAGTATTAGCTCTGGTACCTGGATAATTAGTATTAGCTCTGGCACCTGGATACTTATTTATAGAAGCATTAAAACTTAACCAAAAACCTTTATAGAGTATTTAGAGTATTTGACTCACAAGTGTCCAGGCATATATTTAAGATATGGTATAAAATTGCAGTAGACAGTCGCACCAAAACTGCGCAAGTTAAAGCTGAAGTAATCCGTGTTAAGGGAGTGAGAAAACATGTTCTTCTGCAGCTTTTCAGCATGATATATTTAACTGACCATTTGACATTTCTAATACAAGCTAAATTTCTTCAAAAGCAAAGGAAGAAATGCCATTCACGAAATCTACCATATAAAACAGGAAAGATATTGAAAGGATAGAGAGCTTTAGGTATGGTCACCATCAAGGAGCATGATGTAAAACAACCCTAGGCAACCCTAATTCTGCTCTTATTTTTCCTTTGCATTTTCACTGCAGCCATACGGGACAGAAGCTAGCAGCTTAGTTTGTGCCCAAGACCTGATTTATTACTTAAGTGTAAATGGAGATATTCTGTGCAAACCCAAAATCCTGAAAATAGGCATAGCTCCCATGTAAATGTCACTGCAGGGTAAGAGTTGCAGCCTTTCTATTGCTGTGAATGTGCGAGTAGGAACAAAACTCTGAAAACACCTCAGTTGTTCTGAACAGTTGTTCTGAACAGATCCTCAAATCTTGTTTTATCTCAGTCTGTCTTGACATACTACCTTGGGACTTTCACAAAATTTTCAACCTGAAGTGGAAGCTTGCTCGGATGTGCTATGGCTGCCAATGAAAAGAACAGGAAAGACTACTCTAGTTTGACTGAACAGACAGACACAGGAATAGTTGTTCCATCACAAGCAATATTAAACAAAAAAAATGTCCAAGAAGATAAAAATTATCACATGCAAAATGAAGAGCATTACTAGGCATTAAAGTTCTATTTCTTATATTTTGAATATTCTTTGCAAAGTTAACAACAGCTGGAGATTTCAAGCTTATGCAGAAATGAAAAAACACTCTGGAAAAATTTGAAAGGATAAAAAGACTACCACACTTCTATGTATAAATCATCACATACAGCAAAAGGAAAAGGATGTCTAAAAAGATTCCTTCACTGCTAAAAGCAAGCACTAGCACTGTTAGCTATGCTGTGAATTAGATGGACCACTGGTATGACCCACAGAAACCTTTTGACCTTCCCACTAACCAGATAGGACTCCTGGTTACTCAGCAAAACGGATTTTGCAAGAAGACAAAAAATTCCCAGTTCTGGAAGATTTTACTGAAGTCTAAATATAGAAAGAGAAACGATGATTCAATCTTTTTTCACATTAGAATCCAATAAAAATAAATTATCCCTCAGGTGCTCTGCTAATTTACTCTGACATTTAGCTTTGTAATTTGTATGTAATTGTTTCATATAACTTTTCTTTTTTGTATTCCACCTGAAATGCATGGAAAAAACTCGAACGAAAGTTACTTCTCCGCTGGGAGCCTTAAAAATGTAAATGTAAAAGAAGCTGCTAGGATTTCAGAGAGGAGGGTGAAATAGGGAGAAGTGCTACAGGGGCAAAATATGAAACTATTATTAAAATATGTCCAATATAAAACAAAAAATAACAATTTGCATCTAAAGTGAACAAGGGAGATTTTAAAAAAAACAAGGGAAATACAAGTAGCTTCAGCTACTGTTCTGGAAGTATCTCATCAGAAACATAATAAGTTCTCTCATGAATGTTAGCTGAGGTATTGTGAAAACGCCAGGGATAGTTTCTGGTGCATTTTCTGGTGCAGAGAGAAAATTTCATTCCTTCTCCTAATAGAAAAAAAAAAATCTGTGCAGAGTGTATAATAGGGGTGACATACTGTACACATGTATAAAGTATATTACTAAAAGGGGTTATAAATTCATGGATGCCGTCAACCCAGTAAGTCTTGAACACTGGACAAAATGATCACAAATTCTAGAAATGACAGGCTGGGAGACAAGCATATTTCTGAAAAGGATATGGAATTTCTTCTCTCAATCAGCTTTTTACCTCATTCTGACAATTTAGAACTGAAAACAATCATTTAAGTAAAATTGCTCTAGGTTTGAGAACAAAATAACAGAGCTAGCTTTGGAAGTGGAGAATGGCTGACAGAAATAAATGTTAATATATATATCTCGAATGTGTCACAGGTAAATTTTTCAGAGATATTTAAATGTCAAGTCAACTCTTCCGCAGCCCATCTAAACTTTGAATCAGATTCTAGGAAGTAATGGAGGCAGACTGGAGAATAACAACTCAGGAGCTCAACAGAACTATTGTAACTTAAAAATACATTTACCTCACTCCCGGTAAAACCCTTTTAAAAGGTTTTATATTTCAACGGCATAAAAAGTAATTTGCTCACAACTCCCTGTAAGAAGAATTATTCTCTTATTCGTTAACTGGATTTAATCTTTATGTTATTCCATTATGATCTTTCTAGATATAAATTCAAGGCATGTAACAATTAGTAATAAAAACTAAAAATATCCTAAAGTAGCCATATTTGTAATTAGCACAAGGACCTGAAACAAAATTAACTTAGATCGTATCAGCTGAAACTCAAAGAGACTAAGAGACTCTTTTTTCCCCTCCCACACAGAATAGGCAGCATAATGTAACATGGCACACATTGAAATAATTCCTTTATAGGCATTGCTTTAGTTTCAGAATCTGCTGTTACTGAAGAAACATGCTGCATCATTACAGGGTATATTAAAGAAATTTGTAATGTTCATTGGCTATTCATGACCTTCCTAAGTTCAAAGAAAGAAAAGTTTCTCTGAGGAACTCACCGATTTAGGATTAAGTTAGCACCTTTGAAAACAATTTTTTCATTGTTTGAAGTTGCACTTTTGAAAATAGCAGATCAATAGACAGTGAGTAACGAAAAGACAAAAACTGGGAACTAAAGCATCATACTGGGATTTTTTTTTTAATAATGCTTGCAAAGCATTATTTAAAAAAGGCAGTTTGGAAACAGTTTGGAATTACACCACTACCCCTGGGTGGGGGAGTGCGGAAATATCTAGCTCTACAACCATAATTTATAAAGTGAGTCTCAATCAGCCCTTAGGAAGAGCATGCACCTTTAGAGAGGAAAGAAATGAAGGGTTTTTTTCTTATGTAATGAAGATTATTCTAAATGCTTACCTGTATTTTCCTTTGCTTTTCTGGATTACATCTGACCATTGATTTCTCATTGAAATTTATCAACTGTCAAGACACTGGATGTGAAAATATTTTTGACTCAGTAGGTATTCAAATGAACAGAAGAAATCAGATTAGTCCTTGAAGCTCATTATTCTTTAAAGGAAAAAAGTTACAAAGACAACAAAACTGGCAAAAATAAGGTAAAGAAACCCCAAGAAAAGTGATATTGCAAATTTTTATAGGCAGGAGAAGCCACTTCAAATGAGGAAAAATTTAAGTCAATTAATACAAAACCCACACAAATTATTGATCTGGGAAGTTCAGGCATAACATCTAACACACTGTGCGTGGCCTTTGTTTGTTTTTAGGAGTCATTTCTGAAACCACTTCAGCCAAAGAAAGCTCTACATATTATTATTAATATGTTGTTATTAAGTATTTAAACCGATTTAAAGCTTTTGTCATATACTGAACACTCATCACAGCTAATAAGAATTAGCAATGACATGTTATTCACTTTTATTTGACTCTTTGTGGAGTTTGGAACTTTGTCCTCTGCTAGCACACCTATGACTAGACTGGGGCTTTTCAGAATCCCAGAATTTATCAGTCTCTCACTTGTATTAGGAAACTCAAGGCCGGACATAATATCAGAGTGGCACATACCAGGGATGTGGAGTAATTGCATCCTTTGACCTGTTGGCTATTCTTTTGGTAATGGTGCTCAGCATGCGGGTGGCCTTGCAGACACAAGGGTCCATCTTGCCAGCACGGCCCTTTTGGCCCAGTTGCACCGCATTACTCCATCTTATGCACCAGACATGCAGGGACGACTTTGGCCACTTCTTCATCAGGACCAGGTGGTTCATGGGAGATGCCCATGGAGACATCCTCTTCCCTCTGGTCCTGACCACAAGCCTACGCTTGTCCCACACGCCTTCCCTGCTGCACTTCCTCACGAGCCTTCATCCCCACACTGCTGCACTCCCAATCACACATGCTTCTTCTGCATATCCAACTAGTGCCAGGGGCAGCACACTGCCCAAATACAGACCTTGAGTTCCTTCCATTTCACGTACTCATGCTTCATTTTCTCTTTATTCTCTTTGATATTCAAGATGTGAAATCATGTTGATTTATAGAGTACTTAACACATTAGTCTTCCAAATAGCTTTGCATCATATTAATTTTGATTAGAGGCAAATTAATTTATGTTTAACAGAATTAATGGTAATTAATTAATTATCAAAATTAAAGGTAATCTAAGAACAAGGTCAACTATTTTTCATAGCCAGTACTTTTCCTAAAACCACTAAATACATGAAATGCCAGGGTTAAGAGAATTTAAGCACCTGGTCCAAGTCACACATGACCAGACCATCAGGATATGTATTTGATAAGAATAAATAGGCAATGCTAGACTCTAGTGGAGCAGGTTCAATCACAATTGGTATATAAAATACCAGTAAGTAGTAAATATTACAAAATTGGTGTTACCCTATTTCTTTTCTGGAAGGAGTCCTTAAGAGAGATAGTAGGATACTATTTTCACCTCAGCAACATCTAGTCCAACGGCCTCCCTTCTGAAACATCAGTTCTTATGTTGGGGTAAGTATTAATGATATTTCTATCCCTAAGAGAATAGTCATTGACAAGACAGTTTTAAGTGGTCAATAAAATGATACTAATCATTAAGGAAAAATGTAGCCTTCACACTTGAGCATGATGATATGGCTACCCCAAAGTTCATTTCCATAAAAACATAGAAAATAGGGATTGTTTCAGGCAATTTTCCATTTAAAATGCTTCAATACCGATTCACCTTTCCTAAACTATCCAAAAAGTACATCTAGTTTGCCTACCTTTTAACAATCAATCCTGCAAACTTCCTAGGCAATTCACTCACTGTTTAACCAAAGTAAGAAAACCCTTCCCAAAGCTTAACCTGAACTTTTCTACAATTTAAGTTTGTTACTTCTTGCTCCATTCACAGCAAACAAGTAGTTTTTGTCCTCACTCAACCAGCCTTTTTCATGTTTAATATTTTACCTATCTCTATTATCAAGTCTCTCCTTTGCTTTCTTTCCTGGGCACCAAGTAATCAAATTCTCACAGTTTTTTTTCTCATGGGATACAATTTCTAGATATCAGTTTCAAATTGAAGAAGCAAAAACTAACTTAAAAGTGTTTTTCTTTTCTAAAAAAACTTGTTAATGTGCCTTAAATAACATTGCTTTGAGTTGAAACTTTACCCCTTTTAAATAAACTTTTTCCCATTTGACACTGTTTAGGCATGACATAAGGATTATAAGCATACTATTAACATCCACTAAACACACAAACTACTAAAGATCCATAACATATATAATCACAGGACTATTCATAGCATAAATTTTCTGGTATAGCATTAACGAGCTGACTTCCCTAATTTGTTGCCATTTACTTTGAACTACCAGCACCAGAAAAAAAAATCAGTGATCTGAATCAGTGCATATTAAATCACCATTGGTATGTGTATTAAAGCTCAGCTTTACTACTAAAGACTGAAGCTTTGGATTACAGATATTTTAAAACTTTTTAGAGCTGTGACCCTATTCACTATATTAAAAAACATAAAATATTAAAAGCTAGGGTTTTTTTGAATATTCAAAATCTGAGCAAAGCAAGACATATGGATTCAAAATTCAGGTCCAGCATTAAGAATTTTCACAATCATTTTTTAATCTTTTTAGCTTCTGTGGTGAAGTTACACATAGTCACACTGACAAGTCCTTAGTCCACGTATCTTTTTTATACTGTGGATGTGCTTGGCTTCACTGCCTGATTGGATCATAGTTTTATCTGCTCAGCACTTAGCACAATAGGCAGCAGCACAGAACGGACAGCTCAGATACAGTAAGATGAAGACAAAGCTGTCGATCACAGACACAGCTGACCTTCTCTGAACTATTTAGGGATGGGCTGGATACTGTAGAGAGGAAGTTTTAAGGAAGGCAGATTTTTTTTTACTAGACAAATACTATTTACTAGACAATTACTATTTTTACTAGACAAATTATTATTTTTTGTATAGCCTGTTAGCTTTTTAACTTCGTTGGGAATGTGTGGTAAATCATATGACCAAGAGGAACTTTCGTGTGTTTTTCACTGTCAAAATTTTGCACAAAGTTCTAAGGGATGTTCCAGGTAATTTGTCCCAGACAACAAATTATTAATGTGAATTGCCTTCTGTCAAAGAGCCACGAGGCTGCTTTGCTGGGAGTGTACAGGCAGGACCAAAGCAGACAGCAGTGCAGCTCCTGCATGCTGCTGCATTTGCACCTTCCTGAGTCGATAGCATCTTCACTGGAAAGGGGCCACATACGCCAGCACCTTGCAGATCTACCACACTTCCTAAGCTGTTTGACAAAGATTAAATGAGCTCTCCAAAGATTTAGAAAACTAGGCTTTGCCTCTCCCCAATGCTTTTCTCTCCAATACTCTCCACCCAATTTTTAAACTCTTTTTTCCTCTCTCCTTCCCCTGCTTCCCCCAACTCCTCTCCTTAAGATAACATTGCTTGTGATAAAATTAAGCAGCTATGTTCCTGCTATGGAGAGCAAGCTTCTTTAAGACTCCACCCTTTTGAAGACTGCCTGTTCCATTCCACTAATCCTTCAAATGCCCCTCTCCCAAGAACACCCTTCTCCATCATACTTCAAGGGATTCTCTTTTGCTCCAGAAAAATGCCATGTTCAGATACAAGAGGAATTAGTTCTCCTAGATTCATCCAATCTGTTATCCCAAGATGCTTCCACCTGAAAAGACGATCACTCAAGTATAACAACTGACTTTTTCCTAATCTGACAGATATGTGACAGCACTGCCAGCCTGCAGTAAATTCCATATACACTGAGGCACCAAGATTTCAAAACATGAAAAGCCCAGGTGCAGTAAAATATAACCAACAAAAAGCATATATTAATGCCTTTGGGATAAAAGAAAATCTGACAGCTGACATAGCATTTTGTACAACCACCTGATTAACTGATTCAACGCACTCAGCCAGACTCTATAGGTGAAAAGAGAAGTCTGAAACCAAGCATCAGTCGCAAAGAGTTTAATGATTACCACAACCCTTTTCAAACAGCATATATGACCTGAATTTCATGTTGAATGGATACCACATAAAATCCAAAAAAAAAAAAAAAAAAAATCCATTATTTTTAATGCTGGAGTTGACTGTTTTTCCTTGGATTTAAACACATCCCATATCTTTCTCTAACCTCACTGACAATGGAGAAATAAACATCATGTAGCTACCCATCTGCTATATAGTTGAAGTACTGTAGTCACCTCAATCCTGACTTTTTGATTTCAGGTATTTTCCTATAGAAATACTTGGAAGAAAAAAAGACACCCTCCTTTCTTTTATCTTTGCTGAAGAAAGCGAAGAGGATTCCAATCTCAGAGAAAACCTCTAGTAGGGATAGGAGGACGAGGGGAAGGAGCCACAAAGATGGATGACCCCCACCATGGGACCATTCTCTCCTCCATCATTCAGAAGTAAGAGATACCCAATTACTTGGCAAACAATGATAGAAATAGGTTAGGTGGTCCCAAGCTTTGAAAGGAGCATGCAGTGAAAGCTGAGGCTCACAAAAATACCTCCTATCTTGGCAAAGAACTGCATGCTGGCCCATGAAAAATTTTTTTTTGGATAAAAACTTTGAAACTAGTCTACTACACCAAAAACTTTCAATTTTTACAAATCTGCATTTTCTGAAACAAAGCAAAAGATAAGTTTCCCCTGAAAAATATTCCAGATTAATTTACAAGTCTAATATTAAGCACACAGTCCTTTTAATCCTTGATTTTAGTTCCCCTAAGGGGTAAACATAAGGTTGACTGTATGCCAGGAATGAGTCTACTCAGTAAAAAAAAATATGACTTTTACAGTCACTTTTCAATTTAACTGACAGTTAAATTATTACAAAATTTCAGAGAAATTCCATATAAAATAAATCCCTCAGGCAAACATGCAGCAATTGAAGTACTGATATATTTAACTTATCAATCTAAAGTTAAATTACTAAAATTCCTATTTCTACCAGCTTCAACCATTTAAGTGGGACATCGATGAAATTTTAATTTGTAATGCATTTTAAGGACTAATGTTTTAGACTAATTAAATTTTATTAGTACAAAGATAAGAATTTAAAATAAAGATGGTTTCTCTTCTCTAGTATGTCTGTTTATTATGTTTACAGTTATTTGAACTGACAAAGAATGATGCAAGTGGAAATAGGCTATCCACACGAGTTTGAATATCATTGCTTTTAACGTTGTATTTTTTTTGTTTAAGATCATGAAAGTGCAATACCTCAAGTATTCGACTACATTGGTAATCTTAGCGTGGAGTGCACTAGGACTTTGAAAGTAGTACCCAGACAAGCAGAAATAGTTACGCTTTAAAGTTCATACTCAAAATAATGAATATCATTCCTTTCAGGCAGCTTTTGTCAAACTCTGCACCATAAATTATTCTCGCTTCTTCCCTCGCCTTCCTCATGAATCCCAATTATTGCACACACAGGAGATCCAAAGAGTGAGACAACACCAAAGCGGCAAACCGGTGCCACTGGGGAGGAACAAAAAGAGAAGGAGAAGGTGAACATGAGCTCTACATTATTTATTCCTTATAACAGGAAGGGGTCCAAGGCAATAAAAATACTTTGTTATTCAAAAGCAGGAGGCAGAAGGGATTGCACCAAGTCCAACACTGGAAATAATCTTCATTTCTCCAAGGAATTAGCGAAGGCCATTGCTACTTGCTCCTTTTTTCTTGCCAACATTGATGCTTATGCGTGAAGGTGACACACTCAGGTGATCACTAAGCTACAGGACAGCCATGAAAACAAGGCCTCATGAGGAAGCTCTACTAAACCCATAGCTTTGCCTTTCTCTTGCAGTAATATCCTGCACTGCAGCACAAAGGCCGAGTCTCCTCGGGAGCTTGTGCTAACGTGGCACAGCTTCCACGCTGGGGAGCTCTCATGGCTCAAGGACTCAGTGCACAGCTAGCAGAGCTCCATCTGGCATAACTCTATAGGTATGAATATCTGTAGATAGCTTCCCATATGAAAAAAAAATGCCATGCTTGTTCTTCATCTATAGGCCTTTCATTTAATTATTTTAATAACAGTAATTATTATTAATGTAATCATCCTTCATGTAAAGCAATATTGAGATGATACTGCTTATTTAAGTGATTTTTTCTTGTGCAGAATTCGTTTCTTGTTTTCAGTATTGGCCAAAGCATCACCAGAGCTTGCCAATTGATTAATGTGGAAAGGAAAACAGTGTTGGCTATTATACAGATCCCACCATTACTGGTAGCATTTGCTCTCTCCTCTATATCTAGCAAAATGTCTTGTCCTAATCCTCTGTAGAGTCTATTATTGTGATGACGTCATTGGTATCTCTATCCACATCCAATTCACTTTTCAGAGATCTAGAGAGATTCTTAGGATTATCCCAGAGGAAACATTTACCTATCCTCCCTAAAGATATTCTGGTGTCACTTAAGCCATGCTTTGATTTTTCTTTAAAAGTTACATTTTACAGGGCAGCTTTGTCAACTTCCAAGCCTTTTTTTTCCCCCCTCTCCTCTAAGCAATATCTACCTTGTTTTATATCCCTATTGCCACTCCTTTGCCTCTCTATTACCACTATAATATGTTATTATATCTCTTATTAGTAGTCCATTATTTTAGTATGTAGAGCTTTGCTGTATTTAAGGACTCTTTCAGTCTTCTCCTTGTTTAAATCTGATCTTATTAATCATGGCCACATCAGTGTACAAAGCTATTACTTCCTATGCACCAGTAGAGTCCGTCTCTTCACAAAGAGCCTTTTCCTTGTGTATGTCTTTCCAGTTAGTCAATCCTCCTCATAAATATCAAAAATATTTTAATTTACTGAGGCAGTGATGTATCCCTCTTACTGACTGCTTGTGTTTTTCCAGGAGAAGCAGTTCTCTAACATTTTCCTGATTTCTTGTACTCAGTACTTAGGTAAGCTTCTAAAGATGAAACCTATTTGCTTCTACAAAGGTTTTAAAACTTGGTTTTCCTGTATAGCTTTTACTTAGTGATTTCCACTTTTATTCAACAACTGACTGATAAAGTGGTTGTACTATCAGTGTCTGCTCAGCATTGTCAGCTGAAGGCAGTTTATATAAATTCTTTGAAGTATTTCCTAATATGTTTGGTTTGGAGACCAATATATATAATTGCAAACATACATATCAATATCAGCAACTGTAATAACTATTTGCTCCAATATGAATCTGAATTCAAACAGATCAAAGTAAGAACTACACTTACGGCTCATTCATAAATTATAAACTACAGATCTAAAGCTTTAAGTCATCTTTACTGAAATGCAACATCATTTTGAACTAGTAGATTTTCTTTCCCTCCTATGAAAAGTAAATGAAAATGTAAGAACTATTTGAGAACGGCAATTTCAAATAATTCATAGTGAGGAAAAATACCTTTTTGGTGAATTTATAGAAGAGTGAGAAGCAAGTTTCTTCAAGTTCATCCCATGAGCATATCAGCTAGCAGCCAAATGTCCATGAATGATACAGGTAACAAGTTTGAAGGTTGAAAAGACCGAACTTCACTTTTTCTTAAATCTAGCAATAAACTGCATTAAGTAAAGGAAATAAGGTGTTTCACTCTACAGATAGTGACCTGTTCTTATGCTTAATCTTTCATAAAAGATAACGACAACAAAAGAAAAACCTCCCACACACGAAAGCTTTGCATTACTCTCTCTTGGAAAGGCTGTCCAGTGAAGAGAGCTCATGGTGTGTCCAACTTTGGTTAGAGAAAAGAAATCATTTTCCGTACTGAAAGATAACAGCCTTGTATTATCTTCTGCATTGCACCTAGGTGGAAGGTTCAGGGAGGGAGAGAGAAATATGATCGGTAAGTTATCTTATGGAAGTTTGGTTTAACAAACATCACTCCCTGAACAGGTACCAGCAACAACATAAAAAAAAAATGCTAAATACACAGGAGGATAGAGGGTAGTCTCTTCCTTACATAACTATACAGCACTGGATAGTCTATTCCTCGCTGACAGGCATAATCTCACTAGCTGGACCACAAATCCTGGTGTCTCTCAAGGTCGCTGGAGTTTCTTTCACAACCTGTCATGTCCCCTAGACGCAAACTAACCTAAGTCACTTGACATAGCATCCTAATTTACCTGTGAGTAACCCATATATCTTTAAATTTGAACACAGTAATATCACTAACGTGCTTTTCATGTAATTTTTGGGTGGCGGGAAAAGGGGTAGAGGTATGAGAAAATATGTTTTTCTACAGAAAACTGCCCATGGAAGACTTCCTGTGTCCATATGTAAATACAGAATTCAGCAGAAAATGTAAAAAAGTGAAAGTATCAAAGAGCTAAAACTTATAGCAAATCGGGTTAAAAATAAAGACGTCATTAGCAATTTGGAGCTTGCTAGCAAAGTTTTGGTTCTGGTCAAGGTCCAAAAACCTTTGTACAGCTTGCAACCCACTCTGAGTTCAGATACTGTGACCAGCTATCTTTCCAAGAGACTCTCAGGTCCACAGCTGAAATCCAGACTATAAAAGTCTCAGATGATCACACTTATAGATAATTTGTAGTAAGAATTCCGATTTATAATCTGTTTTTCTTAAGAAGGTAGCATTACTAAAGCAGACCTTCATGTTAAAAAGAAAACAGTATCTAGAAGAAAATGACCAATTCTGAGACTAGAGGATGACATAAACCCTAGCCTAAAAGCTCAGGACAGAAATGAAGAGCTAAGAGAGAAATGCTGAATCCTCTCAGCACACGCTGCTGCTAAGGTGCTCCCTTCCTCCCCATTGCCCAGAGAGCTTCTACTCCAGCAGCCACTGTTCATGTGTTTTTGTCTCTTGTTCGATTACCAAGAGATGCTCATTTATTATTGGGGCTGCAGAAGTTCAGGTCAGCTGGGGATGTGTAATTTGCTGCTGTAAATCTAAGGCAGGGTTTTCCTTCATATGATTGCCTCCAAGTAGCAAGCTTATCATCACTAAGCACTTGCCAGCACTTCCCTTCTGGGGTACTTCCAGCATCTCCCCTTGATGAAAAGGATGCAGCCTGTGTTTACACTGCTTAAATAACAAAACCAGCAGAAAGGAAGAAAAAGTACATCTAGAAGGCAAAGATCAAGAAACAGCTCATTCCTTGTAAGCTGGTAACATCTCTTTTACAACAGCAGCATTATGACTGTTTTCTGTATGGCCAGTGGAGGTGCCTGGGAGATGAAGGACCACCTAACAACATGACACAACCTGCGTTTCACATCAGCAAGCCTCGAGGTGAGGCAGAACTGGGAACGCCGCTTGGGCCTTTTTCAGCCCTAGATATGGCGAAACATAA
Organism: Tinamus guttatus; assembly: GCF_000705375.1. The sequence goes on from NW_010585320.1 coordinate 314,011, forward strand.
GAAGATTGAAAATGTAGCTAGAGGCGCAGCACAGGTAGGAGAGGATTTTGGTGTAGTAAAGAATTAGAAATCACTTTAGGACAGACAGGGTCTATACAGATAAGAAGTAAAAGTCCTGGTGGAAATAATAGCTGGCATTGGTAAGGAGTTTAAAGTACAGAGTGACTGCCAGGAGGAGGGAAAAAGGAATAAGCACACATAGAATAAAAATACGAGAGCAAGAAGATCCCAAAGGGGTATTATGAAAATAGAAATAGTGAAAGAGCATGTAAAGCATTTCCAGATCAAATTAGATAACAAGGAAAAGTTTTTTTTTTTTTTTTAATAGGTATGAAAAAAATACGAAGTGTATTCAGATACATTTTCTATGGACACCTAGTTAAAATACTAACATGTAATGAAATAACTAAATTGATATAAATTGTATTAATTCTCCAGATTTCAATCACCGAACTGATATGTTTCCATAAGCTGAAAATTAGTAACAGCAAAATGAAGCAGTGTACAAATAATATGGAAGCAGTCATTAAGGGAATTATGCACATTTTATGTTTAGGACCAATAGATAAAGAAAATATCTTTTAAATTTCTTCTTTAGGTGTTATAGGACTGGTTTGACTACTGAAATTACTATTTTCATATATCTGACGCAGTATGTATTGTTTTTTTAAAAAAAACTTGAAGTTTCTCCTTTTCTGTCTTACTTGACCTTTACAGGCAGAGCTTTGAAGCTGAGCAAATTGAGAAATATTGATTTATTACAGACTTAGTAAAAGTAGCCTTGAAACAAAATTTTATATCTTTCTTGTTAGGTGATACTCTTTACCCCCAAATCAATAGGGAAACCTAGAGAATTCTTGGCTCATATCTTGAAGCCACTTTTTCAGAAAAACCTGGACACATTAATTCAGTCATTACTGAATTTTTCAGTCTTTTTATTTTAAACAGAGAATCTTACTTTATCTTTCCTTTTACAAGAAAATAACTAAAATAATACTAGAATTGAATGTAGCTACCAAGTAAATTGCCAAGAATGAAGTCCGATTACCAAAGGTTTGCAGTACAATACATATGCTGAATCAAATTAAGAAACAACCACTTTCCACTAGCAGAATCTGGTCTGACTACCTGCTTAAAAATATATATATATATACACATATATATCTCAATACAGCGCTCTCTGCCTCCCCTGTTAACAGTAACATCAAGTAGTCTCAGGTCAAGTGACTGCTGCTTGTTTCTCTATGTCCAATGCTTTTGTAAATACAATGTAGAAAGGCTGGTAATCAATGTTGAATGATATATCAAAAATGTTTTGGTTGACAGAAAATTAAATATACAAATGTAAATGCGAACTAGAGCTACCAAGCTGTGTTAGACTGTCTTCACATTGTTTACAAGACAAAAGAGCCTTGCAATAGCCAAATAAACCTGCTAAACTCTTCACTTAGAACCCTTCCTCGCCCTGCTTCAGAATCAGTGAATGTATTTTAAAGGCAAGCAGATGCAGCGCAGGAAACTTCAATCCTCTGGTCGACACTGCTGTGGGTTCAGAGGCTTCTGTTCCGTCATCATAAACTCCATCTCTCCACCTATTATCAGGTGGTCTTCACTGCATCTACTACAGGAACATACGGTAAGGTTAGGGGCCACATGTTTTTCTGACCGAAAGCATGAACTAGTAAGAGTAACTTCTTTACAAAAAATTCTACATAGGATTAAAAACATATGTGAAAATTCTTGCAAGCTTTTTGCTAGCACGCAGTAAACACAAAACAACTTTCTCCTTACTATCATCCTAGCATAAATACGCACTTTGCTCTTTGTACGGCATTTTTTCCACCAAGCAATGCAAAGGGATTAGACCAAACATCTCCTGTCCAACTACTTGTTGGACAAGCTGGATCCAGCTCACGGGACTCGCTTATGCCCTGCTTTGACCCTCCTTTGTTTATCCCACTTTCAGGTTTCTTCAGTCTAGAATACAATTCAAGGTAGGGCAGACAGATGATACCAGAAATACTTGCATTACTAAATTGAATTATTCAGTCAGGACGTCAGGATTGACTAGTAACTTCATTTGCACTTTCTGGGAATTGTGGTTTTCATAATACTCCTGTTCTCACAATGAGAACACTCCTGTCCTCACAATTGCTATTCAGAAACTTTGGAAATTGTATATGCTGCTCCTGGGACACTAAACAAGACTAATTCAGCATAGATTTAATGAAAACACATGAAAGATGGAGGATTTCATGCAGGATAAACCAATTCAAGCTTTGACCCAGAAAAAGATGGCAAAATGAGGTCACAAATCAGCACCACACCAGTACTGTAATGCCTTGGAATAAAGGCATTACTGCGTGCCCATATGATGTTCCTGAAGCAATTTTAATAGCTTACCTGATAGCATTTAGGAGCTATTTATCTCTCTGCAAGCAGCATCTCAGCAGAATTCTCACACAAAGAAAATCTTTTTTTTTTTTTTTCCTGAGCAACTTTAATCTCATGATCAAATGCAAAAGGTATCTCTTATCCCTCTTTTGTTCAGAGATTGTACAGACCACAGAGGAATTTGATTTTTTGTCTGTGTTCCTTTCATGCTCAATACACTATATTTGTTATCTTTTTGTTTTGAAAAACATATTGAAATAAGTTTAACATAATACCTTTTCAAGAAGACATTCTGTAACGGCTATATACACAAAAAGCTGGGTGGAGATGCTGAAGTTGCTCCACTGATACAGAAAGAAAATAAATCATGATCTTATGGATTTGGTCATGGACTACTTTTTTTTTTTTTTTTAAGCAATCACCAGAAAAAAATATGTGTATATGTAATATGTGTAGTGGTTTATGATTATGTTTTCAAAAAATTAAAAATATCCTAAAGGAAAAACCATGTGCTTTCTGATCTTAGATTAATGTTTTGAGTCTTCATCTTAACACAATATCCACCTCTGGAAGATGTTAACTAGGCTATGAGAAGCTCCCAGAACTTTACCAGAAGAGCACTTTCAGAAAACTGAGTTTCTCTAAGCTTCATCCGGACACTACAGAAAAGCAATTCAGCTGCATTTGGGCAAGAGGTTTCTCAATACATTTCAAAACAAACAAACTAAAAAAACAGGCAAAAAAGTGTAAGAAAGATGTTGGACTATCTCCAGTCTATTCATATTTTATGGAAGAAAGGAAATCACTCCAAAAACACTCTTTTCCGTCTCAAGATGACAGGTTAGAGACAAACTCCTAAAAGTCTCAACCCCATTTCTTGGGCTCTTTGTCTTCCCCAGACTCTCATTTCTGCATTTGAGCAAAGCAGGTGAGGAATTCATTTTGTCTGTGTTCCTCATGCAGCTTTTAAAACATTTACCTGAGCTGTATTTTATTACCATAAAGGTGAAGAGACCTCTGTGAATAATTAGTTCTGAGAAAAGGATTAGTCTAGATTGCTGGCAAAGGGAATTTCACTGGTACTATCCCTCTCAGATAGTCTACTGAGCAGAAGCCAGATGATCTTGCATCTTAGTTATTAATCTTAGCCTCATCCAGATTTGAGCCAAAAAGGTTAAGTATTAAAGCCTTGTATCCCATTACCAGTGCCATAAACCATTTTCTCTTCCACTCTTCTGTTTCATATACTGCCTGTCAGATTTCATTTTCTCTCTTAACTCAAAAGATCAAGTTTATTCTATAGAATAGACATAGAAAGTGATCAAAAATGCTTTAACCTATTTTTGGAAAGAATTAACTTCCTATGCTACAGACTTCATCATTTTGTCCCTTTTTATTACAGAGCTCCTCAATAAGAAGTGGAGCCACTCTCTTTTTTATCTTTATTGCCTGTGTCATCAATAAGCGTGAAAGCAGCTTTGGATCCAAAAAGCCACCCTCACGGGTGAGCTGCCATGTTCTACACAGCCTCAGCACTCTGAGGGACATGAGGCTCTCTCAGAAAGTAGCTTATAGGGAGCACGGTATTTGCCTGGTAATATTTTATCATTCCTCAGTCCAATCCACACTTTTCTTTTTCTCCTCCTTCCTTCTCTTGGATCCTTCTCTTGTATCTAGTAGTCTAACAGCTAGATGATATTAATAAAAAGCTGTTTTAATATGGCTAAAGCAATATGGAGACTTGAGTTTGATTTGAGTTGTACATAGGCAAAAAAAAGTTTTACTCCCTCTGAATTAGTTTGATAGGTGACAATATTTCCTGAAAGGAAATATACACACATATATATATATACACACACACACACACACACACTTTTGCATGTTCAGTGCAAAGAAAGTTTTCATTGTGTTGGTTGAAGTTTACTTTACATGAAAACAATTAAGAATTTAGATTTTCAAAATTATCATATTAAAACAGTGCTGAATCTGGCTCTGGCTGTTAATTTGCTCTCCACAGAGAAGGCTGTATTAGGTTCCTTTATTATCTCAATGCTATTGCACAGCAAATCTGATAAAAAAAAAAAACACCTCACTTGCTTTCCAGGGTTATGATGAACAAGCAGATTGCCTCTGTGTAAGCACAAAGTTAACCTCAGGGTCTTTTCTCTTGAGTCAGGTGGAAATTTTGAATAATATCTTCAGAGCAATATAATTAACTTTTAGTGTGTATTTTTATTCTTGACTTTTAAAATAAGGTTAAAAGTTAGAGCCATTGAATTGAAATACTCTGCCTGAGTATTTTCTGAGTTATTGTGCTCATTGTCATGTAAGTGTTGCTCACTCCTGACTTTTCAAATAAATAACCTAACTTGGAAATTCATTTTCTCTCAACTTTTTCTTTAAAAACCATTCAAGCAAGGCTAATTAACCATACCACATTCAAGTTCAGAGCACAATTAGCCTTACCCTTATACAGCTGTTAGTTTGGCAAGAACTACAATCCCTGGAGAGCTCTAAGTGCCTACAAGTGTTATAGGTGTTGCTCGTCATTAGTGGCACCACTAGCAAGGGCAGAAGTGTTCCCAATTAAATTGTATGATAACCTAGAGAAACTGCATGTCCCGATGCATAGATGTTACTGCAGATTTACACATTCAGAAATGAAAGCAGAAATCAGCCTCCTCTGCAAGCTGAAGCTTGAGATCTCTCAATGCACTCAAAATATTCTGTGCTCTTTTGCCAAGAGGATATTCTGCCCCATTTGGAGCCATAGCTGCAGCAGCCTCTGTGCCCCTCAGCACGTCACAGCTCCTGCCATCCTTGCACAAGACAAGAATCTCCCCTCCAGGTCTAACCATTAGAACCTCTTCTACCTCCAGGAAAGGAAGCAGGTCCTTACTGAGGGCTGCAACACTGGGCAGCTCCACACTGCAGAGTCTCACAGGGATGATGTATTCCTATAAACTAAGTATGTCTTCTTACAGAAGAGAAGCCTTAGTCTTACTTCTAAAATAAGACTAAAGAGACAGGAACATTTTACTTCAATGTTCAACTTCAGGAGATCACATATTAAGAATTTCTAACCATTTAAGACTTCTCTGCAGTTTTACATCTCAATAGCTTTTGGGAAAACTACACTGGAGGCTTTGACTTTTTTCTTCTCCGGAAGAAACACAGGCACATCAGGTATCACCTTCTCCATTGCTGTTGACAGAATAGATGGAACAAAGAGTAGAACATTTCAAGGGAGGGGGAGGGGGGAAATACTATCTTATCATTCCCTGAGACTTAGAAAAGCTTTTTTATCAAAAGAGCAAAATGTGTGAAAAAGTTTGAAACCCTCAAAAATCACATTTTGAGAGTTTTGAACATAACCACACAATTTGTTCCTCTCATTCATCTGGAAGTAGCAAAAATACAAACCAGAAGATGAAAGTTTAAAATTCAGCCTCCGGATATGTCTTTATATCCTTACTTTGCTTTTCATTCATCCTGTAAAACCAAGCGAACACAGAAATTTTCAGGTATATCATATTAAACAAGTAATATCCTAAAGACATCCTATTATTCCTAAAGACACTGCAAGCATATTAAAGCAATACAGAAGCTGTTTTATTTTACAGTCATATTGTTACCATTATGCTTGATTTGGGATTCATCAAAAATTTGAAGACTTCATCCTAAAACTGAAAAGTATTTCCCATTTCTCCTAATGGAGGCCTCTGAAAGCTAAAGTTACTTAGCTTCCATCAAGTGACAATCTCCTATTCATGCCTATGAACACAGAATTTGAACTGTTTTCCCCACTGCCACTGTATTTAAAGACTTGAGCCTTCTCGCAAATTAAGCTATGGTACGAGTTTTAAATAAAAAGCTATTACTAATTATCTCCTTTAACTACCTTATGCCTATTAATTTAACAATGCGCATTAAGTTGTAACAAGAAAAGAAAAAGATTTGTTCCAGTGCCAGAAGTTGCATCATCTCTGCAGGTATTACTCAGTGATGATTGCACCACTCAGTGAATTCCCTCCATTTCCAAATTTGAACAGACAGCATGCTCAGGTATCTCTGCAGTAGTACATGTCAGTGTATATTACAGATGCACATGAAGAACACCCACACTCAAAAGCATACAGAAATACTGATTCTTGAGCAGCAGTGACATGAACAGAAAACTCCAGCCCCTTTGTGACTTCAGCTTTTCCATCATTAGGCAAGCACAACACTGCCCCAGAAACATTTTCATAATAGAATTCCCAGTGGTGTTAAAATCAGGAAAACTCAGGTTGTAGTTCACAAAAACCTGTTGTAAGTTATGAAGACAGCCCTGAAATAGATATGTTAGATTTCCACACACAACTGTATTTGATCAAGGAGAACTGCAGCAACTGAGAGCTTTCTCTACTTCCTACCTCTTCTCTTAGGAGTTAGAAGCCTCCTGCTAGAGACCTGTCTGTATCTGCAGTTATGCAAAAGCTACCAATTAATTTAAACTTGCACAACATATATATTGACCAGCTATTAAGCTGCATTTTCCTTAACTCATTCAGTTATTCTGCCATTTGTACCATTTCAAATAAACCCCTCAATTCAAGTGAATGAATAATATAACTGATACAGCATATAATCTCAGACTACCTTGTTTCTTTATCATGAAATTTATGCTTCAAGTATGAAGCAATTTTCTTTGAACTCCAAATATGGACAGTAAATCTTTCCACAAATGCTCACTTTGTAGTGATCAGTGCTATATACTTTTTAATTAACCTTATCACTGTATTTCTAAATATTCATGACAGTACTGTCCTCTGCAGACCTCAGAACACACACATATTTATATACATACATATCTATATATCATATTTACATCACAATTCATTTTTAGTGGAAATATTCAATTGCTTGCATAGCAAATGGTACATGTTTCAGCAGAAGAAACACAGAGCAGAAAGAAAGATAACTGAAGGACTAAAACTAGACAATCTAAATTGCTAAGCATTACAAGAAAAAACACAATGCAAAATTAGGATTCTGATCTCTTAACCTGCCAACATTTGTGTAATTTTCCTTCTACAAGCAGTATTATTTATTTCTATTCAACAGCTCCCACAAGCTACATAGAGTGTAAGAGTCTGAGTGATCCAAGCCCTTAACAGCTTTGAGCAGGTATGTGAAGCTTGTCCAAACGGTGTAAAAATGATAAGCTTGCAAGGGCTTTGTGTAGCTAGAGACAAACACCGATGCTTTCTCCCACCCAAGGGCGAAGGCATTTATGGTGGCCTCATGCCAGATGGGCACTGAGCAAGCCCTCTTCCACGCAGTGCTCCTGCCCTACAGCTCAGGCTGAGCTGGATCAAAGACCTTGGACCAAAACTGTACTGACTTCCTGTACAGCAAAACCTCATCCTAGAAACACAGCGTCTCTTAATAGCTAGCATCTTTTTTTTTTTTTTTCCCCGTATGTGAAATGTGAAAAGGATTGTTCTTGCCCAATGAGCCTAACCTGTGCACCAGGGAGGCAAGGGAGGAGTGGTATCCTCAGAAGCAATACTGTGCATAATGAATCTGTTTTAACTGTAATTACAAGGTATACTTAACAGAACATCACAGCCATCAGCTTCCTTCAGTTTGCTTATCCAGCTGAGGGGATGTTGTGCATAAAGTAACTTAGAACTGAAGATAAGCACAGGCGGTCGCTGAATGTCCACGTCTATAAGCATGAGCTTAATCTTTAATCTTAAAACACAAACTTAAGCTTAATGAGTGAAACATCACATGCCACAGAACAGACATTTCGAAAAAAGTGCCAAATTATAAATACTTACTCAAAAAGCTGACATTTTCAACAGAAAGAAGGGATGGTGTCATATGCCACCTCAGCTATTAATCCCGTATACATAGTGTGGGAGATAGATGCCTGGTACTGAGACATGGACCATTTGCTGTGAGCACTGGCTCTGTCTTCCAGAGCAGAGGCTCCCTAGAGTCATTAAGCCTAAATGTTTCTCAAACCCAGGACCATTCCTGTGAATGGAAAATTTGAGCTAACCTTGGTTCAAGAAGTAAGGAATTGCCACTCAAAGCCATCTTAAAAAAACAAGGGAATAACGAGGTATGAAAAACAGAACGGCGACATCCTTGTAAATACAAGCAATTACAAATAAACCTTTGTTCTCCATACAGAATTATAAGCATTACCCCTAGTTAACTTCTGAAGACAAACTCTATAAACACAGAATAATAGATGAGGCTATGCTTTTTTAATTTAAACATGCCATAGCGTACGTGACTTTTTTTGCTGTTGGCAACGGTTTTAAACTGAATTTCGTTTTCTAGCCAAATGATGAAAGAAACATTAATTACCTAGTAAATAAACATCTAACATAAGAAAATTTAGATTTAAAATTTGAATATGCTGGTCTGTAATTAGTGAAATAAATGCATATAGTTGTAGCATGGCTCCCAAGAGGCAAAGACGCATCTACTGCAGAAGCTATATTTAGCTGTAAATAAGCAAACAAACCTTGTAATTGTTCTATCAGCCAGTGAAAATGTATCTCTTTCTGAGGATATAATTTAAAACTCAGATGTGAAACATCATTAAGACTGACTACATAAATTAAAGGTTCTGATTGCTGGTTTAAATTACAGCTGCAAATGGTCATTTAGCTCAGCCTGGCAGTTATCTGCAGGCATTTTCAGCCCGCAATTTTTAATGAAAGGGAGTAAGATGAAAACATTCCTGTTTACTCAGGTTTTTCCCTCTCCATTCATGATGGCAACTTGTTTTTGAAAGAAGATCCTCATGAAGCTGTGCTCCCCAATTTGCACAGTGACTGCAAAAATACAGCTCCATTTATACACTGTTGCTTAGCCCTAGTTTTATACAGCTGGTGCTGAACAAATATCAAACATCATTTTATTTGCATCACAAGTGCAGACAGTAGCCAGCTGCATTAGTCAATTAGTCATTAATACAAGCAAGCTAAAAGATCAGCATGAAAAAGCTGTTGCACCCATCAGTTCTGCTACTGAATGGCAAGTAATTTTGTATTATAACCCTCTTGTTTCTCCCTTCTCTTCTTGTTTCCCACAAGAAGGAAAAATGACATATGACAAATACTTTGGGTGATGTCTCTCCAAAACCAAGGCCAATGTCTGTCCCCCTCAGACTGCCCACATCACACCTATCCACAGCCTGCTGGCATGGGCTTTGTGCACTCACTGCAGGGAAGTAGCAGCTCAAAGATCACCCCTTGTTGAGAATTGCAGTTTATTCAAGAGCAAGGGAAATACTAACTCTCTGAAAAAACAGACGTCTTTTCCTTTTTTTACTGCCATCCTGATGGTACACCAAAGTCAAAATAATGACATTCAAAGTTTAACAGCACTCTGTGAAGTTTTATGCTTCTTTCCACTACTCTTCAAGGAAAACCCGAAACACTGAAGGGCTATTTTAATGCAGTTATTTAAAGCAGATACTTAAAAGTATTCCCCTGATCTTGGTGCAGCTTTTAAAACAATAATTGGCTCAGAATGGAGTAGCTCAAGTGCTTAATTGCAGATGGGAAGCAGCTTTCATCCTCTAGCAGCAGCATAGGTAGGAAGCACAAAGTAGGAAGGAGATACAATTGGAGAGAACTGGAAGAAGGTTGCAGTTTAAAGCAGAATGTTTCTGGAAGTTACAGAATAAGCAACTAACAAAATTAGAAGAATAATTTTGCAGAAGAATGCTTTCACTGCAAGGCTTTTTCTTCATTCTTTCCTTTTCAGGTAGCATGTAAGTGATACCAGTCAAATGCCTTGAGGTACCGAATGCGTACAGAGGTAGATAAATGTAATGGACCTCGTGCTATCAAATAGGGAGGGCCTAGTAGGAGATGTTAAGGTGGGGGGTAGCCTCGGCTGCAGTGACCATGAGTTGGTGGAGTTCAGGATTCAACGAGGAGGAGGCAGGGCTGTAAGTAGCCTTGCGACGATGGACTTCAGGAGGGCCAACTTTAGCCTCTTCAGAGACCTCCTCGGTAGAATCCCATGGGCTAGAGCTCTAGAAGGCAGGGGGGCCCAAGAGAGCTGGTTAGTTTTCAAGCGGCACTTTCTCCACGTCCAGCAACAGTGCATCCCTGTGTGTAGGAAGGGAGGCAGAGGGGGCAGGCGACCTGCGTGGATGAGCCGGGAGCTTGTGGCAATGCTCAAGCAGAAGGCAGCGGTATACAGAATGTGGAAAAAAGGACAGGCCCCCTGGGAGAAATACAGGAACATAGTCAGGGAATGCAGAGATG
>NW_010585320.1:326044-418579 GCF_000705375.1 Tinamus guttatus
AGGAACTTAAGGAAAAATTTCTTGACAGTGAGGGTGACAGAGCACTGGAACAGGCTGCCCAGAGAGGTTGTGGAGTCTCCTTCTCTGGAGATCTTCAAAACCCGCTTGGATGCAGTCCTGCGCCACGTGCTCTAGGTGTCCCTGCGTGTGCAGGGGGGTTGGACTAGATGATCTCTAGAGGTCCCTTCCAACCCTAAGCATTCTATGATTCTATGATTCTATGATTCTATGAAGAAATCAGGTCAGTGCAAACTGTAACCTGGGAAAGCTGGAAAAAAAAATAACTTTACAGAAATCCTTTCTTCCCCACACAAGCCACTCACTCAGAAAACCCTTACCCTTTGGATGTTATGCTGTCCTTTTGGACAGCCACAAAACCCACTCCATCCCAGGCTGCCACCTCAACACTCAATTGTGGACTTTGGACAGCCATGAGCAAGAAAACAGTGGGAATAGAAGCTCCTTCAGGTGCCTCTCCATCCCTAGCCAGCATTTTTTTTTCTTTTTTTTTCCCTCCTCTCTCTGAAAAGTAAGGCCTTTCACAGCAACCTATTTGTAAGGAAAACAGGATCCATTATTCACTAAAACTCATAAAGGGTGCCTGCTCCTCACGCTGAGTCCACATACTTCCTTTCATTGCAGGAACTAAAACACCATGAGAATTCATGCTATTTGTGTCCATCTAAATCCCAGTCCTTGTACTAGAAAATACTTCAGGGACCTGCTGGGCACATTTCCAAGCTTGGTGAGTAAATTGCATAAATGCTACTTATTTTCCCACTCCCATTTTTTTACAATACTCCCATTTATATACAATGGAGTAGTAGCTTCTATGTTAAACGCTAGACAGAATACACCTGATTTTTAGGTTGTGTTTAAAAAGCATGCAAATAAAATATTTTCATATGCTTCAGATATCCTATGAAAGTAGCCATACAAATGCAATATATTTATTAAAGGTGGATTGTATATAAATAAAATCCCTTACTTCAAGCAGATGACTATGTAGCAGCATAAGTTAAAATTTCCAAGAAATTTCCAAGAACCTTAGTTATTAAAGACTCTTTTTCTCATTTCTTTCTCTGACCAGATTGCTCTTTCAGTTTCAAGAAGCTCCTTTCCAAAACAACACTACTGTGAAAACATTATTCTGTACTTCATTCCCATCTTTGTTTACTGTATTGCTAGAAACTAGTTACTTGCTATTCTATACAAGCCAGGGCGAGGAGAAGTAGAGTTTGTGGTTTGCAGCAGAATGACGTCGTTGGCCTCAGAGCCACACAGAAGTAACATTACAGTTTGGCTACCGCTAATGGCCAACACGCTTCTGCTTTTCCAGTAAACACTGAAGCACCTCTGAGAATATTTTAAAATGCTAATAAAGGAAGCATTAAGAGAAAGAATAGTATGAAGAAAATGTTACAGGAATAATACCAATATTTATTGCATTAATACTAAGTTGCAAATGTTTTTCTAAACACCAACTGGTTCTTGAGCATTGGGATAAACAGAGCTGGTCTTCCCTTTCATTTCTCACTCTTCTAGGAAACTGAGTTTTGAAAGATGACATGAACAGAGCCTAATTCTTCTTAAGAGGAATGAACTGAGAGCATTACTCCTCCCTTTTCCACCACTCCTCTCCATGCTTGCTTCCAAAATGAAGAATACCATGTGAGACTTGTTTAGGGGATCCCTTGGCACCTGCACCAAGTATGATATCTGTGTCACTACTACACATCAAATTTTCATAGCAGAGCAACATCCAGAGCATTTTAAATGCTCAGGCTGCTCTCATTCCACAAGTGCGGTCTAACATCATCAGCAGCACCTTTCCCTAAATTCCTATATTATTACCTTCTTTTCCTCTTCCTAGCGTCTCTCAGCTCAGAGGGTAACACTACAAGAAGAATGTTTGTGAGGGTGACAGCGCACTGGAACAGGCTGCCCAGAGAGGCTGTGGAGTCTCCTTCTCTGGAGATCTTCCAAACCCGCTTGGACGCAGTCCTGTGCCACATGCTCTAGGTGACCCTGCGTGTGCAGGGGGGTTGGACTAGATGACCTCTAGAGGTCCCTTCCAACCTTAAGCATTCTGTGATTCTAAGAATTGGACACATCCAGCATGACACCAAAATAGAACAGCCATAACATGAAGAGAAACACAGCTAAGACTAGAAAACAAGAAATCCTTTCCATCAATGGAAGGCTACTAGCGATATGTTTAGTTCCTTTGCTTTCAAATCTTCAGTTCATATTTAAATTTATTTCTTCAGTCCTTCAACACCTCCCCCCAACATAAGGCATTAAACAGACATTTAAGGTTCAGCTATGCACATCTATATGATGTCTATTAGTTTTTTACATGGATACCCAGGCACTGGTGCTTTCCTCACTGTTATCTGAGCATTCTCAGCCAGTTCACGCTTGAGTTTCTCTGCTCTTAGCACAAACACAGTGTAAGAGGGCTAAAAATATAGTGATAAGGTTTCCTGATAGAGACAACTCTCTACTTGTTAGTAAGAGGGAACACACAAACACCTAAATAAACTTCATAAAAAGTTGAAATAAGAGTCAATTGCAGAAATATTGCTAATGCCCAAGTAAGCACGTTTGACTCATTTGAACTGAAGAATTCTTTCCCCATTGAAAAAAAAATACAAATGCTCCTACACAAATTTAATCACTTAGCAGCAGTTCTGTAATATTCCATGAAAAAGAAATATATGTCACATTGTCATATAATCCCAGTATCCGTTCCCCACTCTTTTCTTTTTCCCCTCCAATACATGTTACATTAAGTCACATGAGCTCCAGCTTTGAGCATCCCCAGGGCTTGTACCTCCTATGTCAGCCAGGCCTGGAGAGAAAAATGATTTTTGCTAGCCTGTTCTGCAGGGATTGCAAAATCTGTTGCCTCATTAACAGCTGAAAGCTGATGGTTGGTGAATAACTTTTATTTGCTAAATACTTGAGCATGGAGAAGTTTAGGCTCATATCTGACTAGTTTCAGCCATCTGGTAGCTGCCAGGACTGCTGAGTTAATGATTCCCAGTATTTCAAATTGAGAATTTAACTTGTAGGCATTTTAAACAGAGAATTGTCTGACACCTATTCCAAGTGTTATATAATTCCCAGCAGGAACTGTGATGCCTCAAAATTATAAGTTACTCAGAGAATTTCTGACAGACACTGCACAGGTACCATTAGTTTTCTATTGCCCAAACATTTGCTCTGTGCCTGAGCACACCCAGCTTCTAGGAACATTTCCTAAGGAGAGGAACTGCTGCTCTCAGTTGGTTGACAGAAAGCTCCAAGAATTCACAGCAAGAGCAGTGAACAGCCTTATAGTAAATGCTTTGAAAGCTCCTTCACACCTTCATACCCATTACACAACCAGGTGTACACCAAAATTAGTGAGACGACTCACTTCTCCAGTCAGCCCAAACCTTCACTAAAAGTCATTGTTGTTAAATATACTATATATATATAAATGCACACTACATGCTGAGTACTTAATACAATTTTAAGCTATATTACCTATTTATTCACACGTTCCTTTAATATACTATGGACAGCCCCACACAAGATTTTCACTACTACTCTTGCTCTATGATTTCTAACAGCTCAAATTAAAACAGAACTCCTGTTTTGAAGCAAATTTAGTAGTTACCATGTTGACTTCTTATTATATGTTTCTCAAAAGTAACTCAAGTATTACTTACCAAATAACAATCGCAGGTTATTATTTCTGAGCATATGAAAACTCAGTAAGCAGGAGCAATACTCAGAAGAAAACCTCACCAAATGCAACTACTTTTTAAAATAATAGATATATATATATACACATATATAAAAATTATATTAAAAAACTTGCTTACTCCTTGGATCTTATTATTTCTGCATTCACACATCTTCCAGCTGCAACTGAGCTTGTGGCGATGGTTACTGCCTCCAGCTGCCCAACACGGTTTCCCTTACAGACACAGTGAGCAAATTGCTCCCATCTGCTGGTTCATTCCCATCAAAATGATTCTAGTTAACCAGTTGGGCAGGGAGCTGCTCGTTATTTCTGTCATCCCATGCTTTCATTTCCAGTTACAACCTCAGTATTATGATTGGGATACAACTGTATGGAAAGAAAAATAACACACATATATTCCTGAATAGACTGGAAGCTTTTCTGGAGGATGTATGGTAGCTGTTTGATACTCTCCCTCCTTCTACCCTGAAACTCCTATGTTGCAACAGCATGAAAATTGTCCCCCTTCACATTTCTTCTGCTTTCATTCTCACTGAATTTTCTCTCCTCTTCCAATTCCCAGTCATACTGCTGGAGGGCAGAAGGGGATGGCAAGGAGAAATTCCAAACCACACATTGTTTTACTTAAAGTTTCTGCAAAAGGGAAAGAAAATTTGCTGAAATTAAAATGTTCTCCAAAAAAAGCCCAAACCTGAGTTGACTTTTTGGACTGATTTCTATTTTTAGGGTAATAGTTCACTGGGTTTCCTACAGGCATTCAATCTCAGCATTGGAGTGCTAGCAGCAGTTGCTTCTTCGCTTGAAAGCAAAAAAGGGGTGCACATCTCTTTTCACAGCTCCTCTGATTATCTTCCCATCTTTTTTAGGTACAAAGGTTTGGGCACCAGTGTCTCTTCACTGTAATTCCTAGCTAGCCAATATTAGCATGGAGGTCTGCTGTCTTTAGACTTACCTAAATATACCTTTCTGCAAACCATAAGACCCTCAAGGGATTTAGAGTCAGCTTTGAACACCACCTGCTTAGACTAGAAATGTACTTGTGTACTGGACTGGTCTTCTGAAATATGCTTCAAAGAAAATAGCCTTGACAAGAAGTTGTTAAGGTGTGACTGGAAAGTATCATATTTCAAGACATCATTTACATGATATAATCTATGCACACTACACTGTTTTCTAAAGGCATAAAATGATTACAAAAATGTTTAATCATATTATTAGAGATATATATTATATTAGATACATAAAATTAGATATTCTCTGATAATATGCTTAAACATGTTGTAAACATGGGTGTGTACATGAATATTCCTAAGCAGAACAAATGAAATTTCTTTTTCAGCACTTCAGCTTCAACTCCCACATGTTCTTTCCACAGAAGAAAACTTAAATAGCCTCTCACTTATCATAACAATTTCCCCATACAGCTGTAATAGGCAAGTGATAGTTGCAAACTAGGATTTGATCTACTATCTTGCTTGTGTTATGGCTACTTGCATTTCTGCAAAACGGCTGCAAAACACTATTGTCTAATCTGACAGTCCTTGTACTTTCTTTATCCAGGCACAATGGCACTGCAATGTACAACATATAGGAAATCAGTCCCTTGTTAAGAATGCAAGAACATAAATGAAAAGTAATTAGCAAATACTTTAAAATGTATTTCCCATAAAAAAATATTTTCCACAGAATCTAGTATTTATCTTTCTATTCAGCCAGTATACAAGTGACAGTATAATAGGGTTTCTTAGTACGGGTAGTAACAGAGAGACTGTCACTTTTCCTTTATGCTCAATTATTTATTCTTTATTATCAAATCTTCAACACATAGCAAAATTATTAGGAAATCTCAGCTGAGCTCTAGAAGTAGGATTTTTATTATTATTATCATTAAAAATTTATTATAAAAATGTTATTTGGCAGATTTTATAGTAAGATCCTGATTATTCTGAAGAAAGCATTTATTTCATCTACAGATAAGCATTTGTACCATTAAGGGCAAATCAAAAAACTTTCTACTAGTGGATGAAAACTAATTTTAATTCATCTGTTCCATAAAAGATTCTTTTTAACACAGATTTTCTATATACCGATTAGACTGCATCCCTCGTGAAAGCAGCTATAACAAAACAGCTAGCTATGAAAGACCTTAAGACTGGGTACACGGCAGATATGTCACATTTAATTTAGCAAATAATTACTTGGAATTCAATTTACAATCCTATACACTAGGCTGCATTCAGGATAAGAACAGTGAAATGCATAGTTTAGGAGTCATGGACAAGTATATCACATATCAGAGTTTGTCCAGATGTATCTTTTTCTGCTTGAAAATTGCTTCTGTGTAGGATAATTTTCTATATTTGTCTAGATTTTCTACTGACTGTGTGCAGCATCCAATGGGGTGTCACTGATGCCCATTCTACCTACCCAGGCATAAGCACATGCTTCTTAATCATTAATGAAATCTACCATAGAAATTAGACTACTGTGGTATTTTTGACTGCTTTACATCATCAGAAAGAGTCCTTTGAAAAGGAAAATGCCAGCTGACCTCCATTAGTAGCTCTAATTGGATTCAACGTTCATCAGGCAGATATGTTTCCAGATATAATGCCTATCAAGCTGGTGGTAAGACCTTCCCTAGCACTAACACAATACAAATAATAACAACTAATATCACTTGTTTGATGTCATTGCAAATTGCTTTACAGATGATTAAAAATAAATCTGAGTTCCTAATATCTTGCGGCCAGAGCAAAACATCTGATTCATAACCATCAAATTGAATACTAAACATAACATTTATTTTGTGTCACTGTAAAGTTGCAACCAGATTGCTATTTTCTGTTACATTCATTAAGAGTTATCACAACTCTTCATGTTATAAAAATGATGAGTTTGTATTGTGTTCAAATGTCACATAATATTGCTCCTCCTTTATCTGTTTGGAGCTGAATTGTTTATTTCTCGTTAGTTTACATGAATTTCTGTAAGTCTTCTGCCAGGTGTTGATTGGGCCAGGTTCAAACTTCATAGACACTGCAATAAGTAAGAGTTCAAAGGAAGTTGACAGGAGGCTTTTAATTTTTTTCTCTTTCTTCTTCCTTTGGGTTCCAACCTGCTAACTATTTCCTTAAATCAGGGCAACCTTCTCCTCCGGGTATTTTCACACCAAGTTAGTTGGTCTCGACTTCCCTACCCTATCAGACCTCTTAACTTTTTCGGATCACTTCAGTTTTAACAAAAATGAATCTCAACCACAGTAGTGTGTAAAAAGTAAACATATTTTAGTCATTCCAGATGTATATTTATTTTTTTTTCCATGTCTCCTCTTCAGCAGAGGTGAAGAGAGCTCCTGATTCTGCTCCCCTACTTTCAGAGTGGTTATGGAGGATTTGGAGGTGAATACTCAAAACACCTTTTTTAAAGGTGCTTTTTGGGAATATCAGAAAACCAAATTTAAAAGAAATGTAATGTAAAAAAAGGCACCCAAAGATGGTCAAGTCATTAAATAAGTTAAATCAATTCTTTCTGGCTCATGTTACAACTCACAGACTTACAGAAAGATGCTTCTTTGTTAACACAATTAAAATCAACCTTCTCAGAGTTACTTAATTGAATCTGCCTTTCTCTGGAATGCTATAAAAGAAGGAATAAGAGAAAAAAAAATCCAATGAAATACCTACTGTCTATCTAAAATAAATTAGCAGATGGGAATTATACAACTGCAGGAAAAGCACTGTGTTCTTGTATATCATAACATTTATTTTGAAAAAACTACATTGATCTTTTTTTTCTTTAAGTAGGAACCAAAGTCCTTTTTGCAGCAAAGGAAACAATACCTTTAGCCTTTGTAAAGTTTCACAAGTTCACTAGAAGAAGAGAAAGCAGACTGTTTTTTTTACTCGTTGCAAAGACAGATCACTCCAGACAAATCAGGATCACTCCAGGTAAACCAGGAATTTCAGCTCAGTCCTGCAGGAAGTGATTGTTGATCAACAGCTTGCTCATCACCGGCAGGACTGTGGAATAAACACAGCCAATGCATGCAAAGTGCTATCACACCATGAAGTTTATACCTAAATATATTTCCTACTCACCTCTGAAATGCAAACCATCATGATTTATGATTTCCTTTCTTCGATCCCTTGTTTTTACTATACGCTCTCACAGGCTGTCACCTTCTCTCAGTATGGATGTGTGCAATGGTTAATGGCTTGATGGATCAAGCTTCTGTTAAAATCATTATGTCATACTTTATATAAATAGTAAATCAAAATAATAAGTATTCATTAGCCTAATCTCAGCTATAATATATGCTTGGCTTCTTGGGAAGCACTGTTCACAGCCATAGAAGGACCTCTCCTACACTTACAAAGACAGAATCACCAAGACAACCTTTTCACTATTAATTTTAAACTCTTTTTTTGCACGTTTAACAAAATAAAGTCTTGTCAAAGCATAAGGACTTCTGAGTTTCTATTACTAAGACCAGGCTGATTTATTAATTCAATTATTAGTAATTGAGATTTTATTAGAGAGGATTTCTCTTGGTGTTCTGCATTACTTGATATTCTGAAGATGATGATGTTGTGATGACCTTTACCACATCATCTGATGAAGCAGGCACCTTTACTTCATTTTGTTTCTTTCTAAATCTCCTTTGCTGAAAAATAAAATTCTCCTGAGAATCTCCATGCACTCAAATTTTAAAATTTATCTCAAATGAGAATAAAGACCAGTTACTGAGCATGAGCATACAGTGCATGCACTCATCAGGCTATGCTAGCAAATCATACCTGTGGGCATCTGATGATGCATAAGGTTTAAGGCTTACTGTCATGCCAGCTGTTTTTACCATTTTAATAGGAATATTGAAAGGTGTTACATCCTCTGTGGCATCCAATAGATGAGCACATTGAAAAATTCATCTCGGATATAATTTTTACAAGCAGAAATGCAGCCTAAAAGAGATGTATGTGGTATACATTGAGAGAGGGAAAAATGCTATTTGCAGATTATACACATCTATTATTGTTAATATTTTGATTATAATATATGCAAAATGCATATATGTATATGCTAACTTTGATTGTATTGACTGTCGCAAGAGGGTTCATGAATTTTATTTTAAAAATAATCAGTTAGTAATCAAAGTAGAATGAATTTCTTTGTAATTTCTTTGTTGTTTGTTATTTTGATAACAACCTTCTCAGCACCACAATTTTATGCTCTTTTGACAATCCTCTCTTAACAGTGATTGAGATGACTCACCCAGTGCAGGGTGGCAATACAGGTAAGCCGAGGCTGTAAGCAGGAGAGGAACCTACTTTCCGAGCAAGAATTGTGGTCTAACAAAAAGTAGCAAAGTGCTACTTTGTTTTGGAACCACTAAGTTGAAGAAAGAGACATTTTGAAGTATGTTTGCTTGCAAAAGAGATTGAAGCATATCTTTCCATCTAGTTCCAAAATACTGGCTGTGTTCCATTATCATACAATAATCTGAAAAAGGACAGCCCATTACAATAATCCTAGAAAAAGTAAATAGGAGATTACAGTAAAAACCAAGGCAGTTAGTTACATCTTTTAATTACAAGCCCAGATGCATTTCTGAGATCTGTGCAGAATATTCTCATGCGCTTATGCAGCCTGCAGAATTACAGGAAGGCTGAGCTGCTTGCTCTGTCATCTGTAAGTCCGAACGCATCAATTTTCATTAGAAATCTTTTCCTTCAAGAATAATTTCATCCTCTAAGTCTTTTTTTTTTTTTTTGACATATGAATTAAACAACATGCTCTTTGTGAAGATCTTTAAAAAGACTGGATTGCAGGAGAGCACACATAATTTAAGACCTAGAAAGACAGAGCATGCAAGTGTTGTGAAATAGCTGCATAGGCAGAGTTCTGTTAGTCTGTTTCAGCTAGCCCCCTGTTTCCTTTGTAAAATATGTTATTCTCTGTGGTGTCTACATTGTAAGTGGGGCACTCACATGCAACATAGGTCTGACTGGGAGAGACAGAGGGAGTTCAAAATGTGAAAAGGTTAGTATTTGTTCAACCACAAACTAACCACAGGAAGAGCCCTGTTCACAAGAAGAGTGACCTATTGCAAGGGCAGTATTGAATGCATCTGTTGATACAGAGTACTTTGTTGATAAGATTACAGCAGAATTCATCTGGATAAGTTGCAAATAGGAGTAATTTCTCATTGCTAGATTTCTTACATGCCTGCTCTGTTTTCAAAGGGTTAGAACTTCAGTCCCCAGATCCCAGTCTGCTCCCAGCAGGAACTGAAAAACTGCAAAACAACCCATGGAGGTTTTGGTGCTGAGGGGTGAGGAGATGCGGCTGGTGAGAAAGGAACAGGCCAAAGACCTGGGGTGGACACACTACCACTGAAGAATAGTAGGTAAAATCTCTTCAAAACCCATTTGAAAGCTTCCTTTCCTAATCTTTCATTTTTATTCTTGGTAGTTTTTATAGAATAACTGCCATGTTGCATTTTGTTCTGGCGACATGTAGCATCTCACTACTTTTATGAAAACTTCTCTTTAGTATGACCCTTTGCTTGTGCCCAGATTGGGTTTCTTCCTATCTCATATCTCACCATGGATAGAGGATGTCTTCTTCCACCAGCCTGGCAGTCTCCATTTGGATGACAAACCCTGGGAACAACCCAGAACTCAACAGGCTAGATTTAGCCTTTCCTGCCACATAAACCTTTTTCTCTTTGCTTCTAAATGCTGGGTCTCTGGTGTCCTCTTATCACTCTGTGCTTCTGATATTAAGGTTTATTGCAGAAAAGGTTTTCATGATTTTAATAAAATGCATAAATTCCTTCTGTACTACAATTTTGATATACACTAATAGTCATTTGATTCCCAAATATTTACAGCATTTACTTTAAGAATTTATTTTAGGTGTAACTTCAGAGATTTAATTTATCAAAAAGTTTTTATATCAAAACCACTACAGTACGTGCCCTACATGAAATCATTAAAGGAAAATATCAGATCCATGGAAGCTATTCAAATCTGGCTTGATAGATTTCAGTTGCTTATAGTTCTTCTCCTGAATACTCAGATTTCAGAGACGTAGCTGCAAATTAGCTGCTTAATCATAACCTCTTGTTTACACGCTATCACTGAGTGTAATGTTTAATACTGTATTCAGTAGCAATGGCAGCTGCTTACATTCACAGAAAGAAGAAAATTCACACTCTGAAATGTTTCACACTTTATATTCTAGAGGGAGAAAGCCAACAAGGGTATACAATTCCTTTCTTTTCTCAACTAAAGTGTGGTGGCCTGGGGCCCAAATTCAATTTACACAGCTATATCATCACTATGATTGTAATAAATATACGCTTCTAAAGATAGCTAAAAATGCTTCTTTTTCCCCCCACACACTTAAAAACGTAAAATTATTTTTACTTGTATCCTAGCTTAAATTTATGTTCACTAATTTGACAAGCTACCAAGTCCAGAGCTTTCTCTTTTCTTCTAGCTCTTTACTGAAAGAAGAGTAATTACCATCACACAGATAGATTATGCAAATATCAAACTGTCAATGGAAACATCACTAATTAATTTCTAAATAACACGTGCTAACAAAATAACACATGCTCTGCAAAATTTCCAAATTTGACATTTTGATATGATTGATATGATATTTTATTGTAAATATTTATTTAAAAATTTGTTACCTTAGACATAATAAAGGGCAGAACACTAATCTGAACCTGTTGACATCTCCCAAGACTGTGAAGAATACAGCTCAGTATATTAGTCAACCTTCCTTACACTCCACGACAGACAACTAAAGAAAAAATATTAGACCTTCTGCCACAATTCAGCGAATTATTTAAACCATATACCACTAAACACATTCAGTTTAGAGTATTTTGCAGAATTAGAGATGGAGTTTTCCACTGCAAGATGAATACCCAGTGATAAGCAATGATAAGGAATCCATTTTACTGAAGTAATGCACTTCAGCTCAAAGCCTCATGGTAAGTGCATTTTGTCATGATGACAGCTCTTGTGAATCCAACAGAAATTCTCTGCTTATCAGGCCTAGATGTATGGAGAACACATTTTTAAGTGTCACCTCCTCTAAGAAAAAATAGTAGAAGAACCAGCTGTGCTTCACATCTGCTTCCCTTCTCTCCCTGCAAAGCTCATTTGGCTCTGATTTTCTGGCCCTTTATGGTATTACAGGAGACTAATTCCTTTTTTCCTGGAAACCAGATGATTCAACTGCGAAACAGAGACTAGTTCCATGGGAAGCCTGGCTGCTTCCCAGCCAAGCAGCTCTTCCAGGTCAGTGCAGATGGATAAGATGGTGGGTAGGAAGACCGTCCTGTGAAATCATTGTCTTGATTCTGCCACTGGCTGCCCTTGTGCATCAGTAACTTTTCTCTCCGTTTTTCATCATTTAATAGCAATGTCCTCCACGCAGCTCATGGGACACTGTGTGTACAGGCTGTGCCTGTACTTTGGCTTACTCACATGTCTAAAAACTAACAACAGCTCCCTTCTTGTGGCACACTAAGGCCATCGCTATCAGTGGAGTTACCTTGACTTACAGCCTCATCATCATGTGAGTGGGGGAAGCTGGCAGGATATGCTCCATTAGCTCTGCAGGCTCTTAGAAATCTTTTCTTTTTTTTTCCTTACAGACCCAAAGCATCCTGAATTTTATTCTGTGGTGCACTGCCTATTTTTTTTCTTGTTGGCAAGAACAGAACTGCCAGTGATGATGGGTAGGAAAGGAGAACGTGTATGCGGTGTGCAGGAATTTGCTGATACAGTGAGGATGATTTGATTCATGGCAAATGCTGGCTGCACCTATTTACTGTATTTTAAGTGCTGAGGGATGCAAGTCCAGACAAAAGCTATTTTCTACTGAAAAATGAAGATCAAGAACAAGAATCATACAAAAAGAACCCCCAAATCCAAAATTAATTTGAATTATTCAGGTGTTTAAACATCTCACTGTGGCAAGATTTCACAAATACAGAATATGTTGCAAGTAAGAAATTTGGCTGCCTGCTTTTCCCCTTAGCCAAGGCAAAAAAGGTCTTTTATCATGCGGCACAGAAAGAACAAAACTTTCTGCATTATTTTATCCACATAGCAATAATTAATTAGAAGAGGAAAATATTAATGATCCTTAGTTAAACTGCTCGTACGGCAGTTAAAGAGCAAATTACTTCAGTTTTGCTTCAAAGGCTTTGTTCGTACCTCTGGAAAAGCAGAACTAGGTCATTCTGAGAATCTTTTAACATGCCAGCTATGCTTCTATCTGGTGTTCATTCATTAAAGCACTTGCCCTTTGCTTAGCTCAGATTTTCTTCTTCAGCAAATTTACATAACATCAAAAAATTGTCCTTGTCCTCCTTGAGCGTGGGGAAAAAATGGCTTAGCAAGTCCTTGCCGCACAGAGGGGTGGGATTTAGGGTCATCCTCTGTGAGGTGCCTGCCTTTGGCAAGGGACAGAATGAAGGGACACTCCGGTCGCTGGGACCGCAACCTCCGCAATCTCCGACAAGCTCCAGGCTGCAGGTTTAAATCACTTCAGCCCAGGGAGGTAATTAAACCTCTGTCTCCCACTTGATGATCACGTTTTGCTCCCTGTTACAATAAACAGCCAAATGTACTTGCTGCAGTAGAATATGTTAAGAATATTTTACGGTGAGAATATCTTAAGGTGAAAACCACTCCTTTTGTTAGGAATCTTAAGGCCACCTAAGGCAATTTCTAGGTTTTGCTATGTCTTCTGCATCCAAGAAGCTGTGCTAGATAATCATAATAGTGAAACCGAGCACTGAAAACAAGACCTAAGACAGTTTGCTATTAATTTCATTCAGGGTTCAAATCGGAGTTTTTTTTTTTTTTTTTCTTTTAATAAAAAACAACAATTAGAGAAATATTTCTCTCTCTCCACTCTTTTTTTTTTTGATAGGTTTTTAGTAAATAAACCAGCATAGCCATATTTACACATACATTCTGGTCTTAGAAACTGCAAACTATTCTGGTAGCTGTAATGATCTTTTCCCTTCCTCCTCCTCGCAGCTGCATCTTCAGGAGCCTGCGAGAGGTTTGCTGCCCCTTCCTCACATGCCTGTCCCCTTTTCACACTTTTCTCAGACAAGAGTCCAAGTGGGATAAAAGAGCAGAAACTTCTCTACTACCTTGGTGTGCAAATTTTGCTGCAATTAAGAAATTCCTGCCTCACTGCTTGGCATTTTTAGGAAATAGCCCCCGATGCCAACCCAGCCTCTGCTGCTGGCTGCCTCCTGCAAGCAGCTTTGCAGCCCCCCCATGCTGGGGTTGGAAGCAGCAGCACCAGCCCAGCGAGCGGTTTGGGTGGACATTGCAGGCGCTCACAGCAGATTTGGATGCTACAGAGGTAAATGATGTTGACAGTTCCCTTTCCCGATTTTAATGTGATGTGCCAGGCTCTTTGGGAAACACGTAATTAAGCAACAGGACACAGCAGACAATGTGAAAATAATAACGGTATAATTATATCCTTAGGACATGTCGAAAGCCTAAAAATGTAATGAAGTGTGTCTGATTCCTCTTGTGGGCAGAGGGGTGAGTGTGATTAATATGTATCACGTAGAAACCCTACCCCCTGGAGTTATGTTACTTCTTATCAAAGACATTTTTATTGATGGAAATAAATAATATGGAGACAGGCGATTTAGAGAGCTGCCCAATTATTTCAGCTGAACAGCAATATGCGATCACTGAGCGTTAACTCATCATTAGGTAATCTAGGATGCTGCAACAAACCGGAAGTCTTCCAGAATCCCAAATATTTTTAATTATCGCAGAAGAAAACTGGCATCTGGTGCTGAAAAATACACCAAAATAGCATCGTATTTGCTTCTGCAGAAACTCCTGCAGGGAAAAGACAGACACTGAAGCGAACAACTGTGCCGACCTGCCGCTCGCTGCCTCCCCACACCATCACCCTCGGCTGGGTAGAGCCGAGCAGAGCGAGGGAGTCCTTGAGCTGCACAGCCCCTTCACTTATCACATTTAATATTGCTTATACCTCTGTCACAGCTCTAGGCTATAATTTAGGGGGGGGGAAAGAAGTAAAGAAAAAGTTAAACTAGCTCGCTATAAACAAACCTACCTGCTTCCCTGAAAGGGAAGCCCATAGAGTCCTGATAACATCTTTTCATCTCAGTTGTACGGTATGGATTTATCTTCTACTTATAACCTCAAAAAGATAAATGAACAAAAGGAAACACTTGTGCTGTGGAGGATCAGTAGCTTTCTGTTTTGTTCAGATGCCTGCGCCAATTCCCACTGAACACAGTTGTCATATTTTAACTCATTTCTATTAATTACGTATTCCTTGCATATTGCCAGCTCCTTATTTTGTGCCTCATACCTATGATATATGATATGGCTATGGCCCCATCAGCTGTCATCCGATGTGGATAGATAAAATTTTATATCTAAATGATGAGGCAAAGGAGAATGAGTCATCGGCTATGAACTAAAGCTAGGATATAAAAAATAGGTTTAAAAGTAATTAATAGGCAGAAACAAAATATTTAGCCAGGAAAAAACACAAAGCACTTTCAAAATTAGAAAACAGTATGAAAAGAAGGTTAAAGTCAGGAGATTTGAAGCAAAGAACAGCCAAAGACATAGATAAGATGACATCATTATATTGATGACATTATTAATTTTACTTCTTTACCCTCTCTGAGGACTTCTTTCATAGGAATAAGGTAAAATCCCATGTAAGTATAAAAAAAGAGCACCTATCACAATGCAGTAATGGGTACCCTGCATCCGACCAGACTAGACCAGGAGGAGCTTTTTTAATCACCCTATTCTTTTAAAAAATATTGCTGCATCAGTCTGGTCATATAAATACAAAAATAAAATCAAACCAAGAGCAGCTGGGGGAGAAATTCACAGTGCTGGTAGGAAAGGAGATAATCCTCTCTTCTCTGTTTTAGTCCTGAAGGGAGGCAGGCTGTAACATCCCTGACCACTTCGGTGAGTGCGCTCATTGTGGGGCTCTTAGGTGCCCCAGGAGAGAGTTTAATGATATATGCAAATATATCTCTATATTTGAAAGATCTCTATATATCTGTATTTGATATATATCAAAAAGAGACAGCAAGAATCTCATTGCAGCAAATTCTGTAGCATGGTGATTTTGAAATTCATCTGGCAGGAAAGAAACGAGTTCAAATCTCCTAACCTAATAGGCTGCACTGCACCTCCCTGTATCTCAGATAATTTTCCAAAGCTGCCAGGCAAGCAAAGGCAGCTTCTGGAACTGCTTTGTTAAAAACCAAACCATGTCTGGGTATAAAAGCTTTGATCCGCATGACCTGATGGATTCCAACAAAAAAAAAGTGCTTCACTGAAATATTTCTGATTGATTTTATTACATATTTTACATAAATTGCCCACGTAAAACATATCCACTGTAAATATTGCTAACGCTGTTTTACAAACTTTCTTTTTTTGGTGCATGCATATTGGATATTATATACTATTATGGATTTTACTTGCAGTTACTTTAGCGTTTACATACTTACTACTACAAGTTTGGATATCCTTGCTCATGTATTGTTTCCAGGGTTTTTCTGTGGAAGTTTTACATTAGCAGGGAATGGATATGATATATTTATAATATAAATGTAAATATTTCATAAATGTTATATAATAAATAATATATTTACTTAGTTAACAAATTCATATAATAAATATAAATGTAAGACTTCAAAATAAAACTTAAATTAATGCTATTTAATTAATTTATTCTTCTACAAGATATACCTCTTCCTA
Organism: Tinamus guttatus; assembly: GCF_000705375.1. The sequence continues at coordinate 342,635 of NW_010585320.1, forward strand.
CAGAACACAAGAAGACAGAGGTGTTATAAAACAGAAACAGTCTTGCCATAGTTTTTCCATATTTCTTCAGTCTCATCTACAAAAAAGAATTTTGGCAAACAGATAATGAGCTCTTATATAGAAACGACACTTTACAGAGACCCATGTAGCTTGCTTAAACTCCTGCCAGATTTGGTAAATTTTTTTATAGGATCAAAAGAAAATGCAGGAGTTGCTGGAAGCTCCTAATATGGAGAAGTCAAGATTTATTTTTGTAGCAACAGCAATCTAGGTTAATACGTTCTAAAAGCTTTACCCCTAAAAAAAACTTAGTATTTTATGATCTGCCAGTAAAATTAATGCTGCTTAGAAAAAAATGAACATGTACTTTAGGGCAAATTCATTCACAGAAGGAGTAGGTGCACCTCAATGGATGTCAAAGAAAGAAGTTTGAACAGTTTTATGTCAGTGATAAGTTTAAAACTTACTCCATAAATAATAATAAAATAATAATGACATGATTCCTTAATTTCTTCTGTTATAATGAAGTTTATCTTTTAACTTGATAGACATCACATTATTGCTTTCTGTGAATACTCCTCTGCCAAACCTAGAAAACTTTCTGAAACAGAATTTCATTCTGCTGTCTCTCAGAGGGATATAAAATGGTTTTAAGAAGCAAACAGAAAGGGGTCAGCACAAAACAGCCTTGCACTTCCTGAGGGAGATTTATTGATTGCTTTAGTAACAGCGAACAAGGTAGGAAATTCCATACTTCATGTATGCAACTAATGTATAATTAGGCATTTCAAATAAAAGATTAAAAAAATGTTTTGACCTTTTCACCAGAAAAAAAAAAAGCAATAGGCATAGAAGTAACTGAAAATTAGTACTTACAACTCCAAAATTAAATGATTTAGAACAGAGTGCTTTACCAAGGGTAGTTTAGAACATGTGTCAGTCTGTCATTTTAAATTTCATATCTGCCTGTAGGAAACAATATCTATCCCTGTCTTTTACACAATACCCACGTGCTCTTCTGTACAAGGTATAAGTTATCGATGCATGTCCTGCCTGTTCACCTGGGCACAATATGGAAAGCACAATATGGAAAGCATCTTAAATAGCTGCAAGTTCTTTTACTACCAACATTTTAATACCCATGACTGTTCGTTCCTCTTTGTAATTTCATTTTTACCCCTTGATTCTTATGTATCCTCTATTGTAAGTTCTAGACAATAGAATTTGACAGATATAAATGTTTACAGATGTTTTCTTTTTCTTGCAGCCCTGCAAGGTAGGGATGTTGCACAGCTGCTATTCTACAGATAAGAAACCGAAACATATAATTGCCGTATTCAGCTCCTACTTTTGATGCCCTTTGGATATTATTATGATACCCAAAGAGTCACATCAACCCTAGAAGGTGGAAACAGCTTGAATTCAGTGCTTAGGGACCCTACAAATGAGCAGCAATGCCTTTAGCGTCGAAGCAGATGATCAGAAAGAAACGGTGAGAGAGCAATTTTGGTGTCACCCTGTAATGCACATGTCCTGTGCTGGTGTCCCCCACCCCACGCACCCAGGGGTGAATCTGGACACTGCAGAAGAAGGAGGGAAGATGCGCGGGGCATCAGAGGGACAGCAAGCAAGGAGACACAACTCTTCTGGAGAGACAGGTCGGCACTACCTTTTTACCACGCTTGCCATACATTGCATCTAATCACTTGTCAAGAAAAATATATGAAAAGTTCCTTCAGATATGCTTTCTTCTAAACACCCACTATCTGATCATTAGTGCAATACCGGCGATAGGCAGATTGCCACTGATATCAATCAAGTAGTAACATCTCAAGAAGCCCAGTCACAAGAAATTGTACCTACACACCTGGTTCTCCTTTCCCTAAGCAAGTCTAATAGCTTTACTGAAACCAGGAACAAAACTGAGCTATTGGAGAGTATAAAAATTTATTTAAATATGTGCTTGAACTCACAGTAACAGCTAGAATAAAGTCATCAAATTAAAGGAAGACAAACCAAACTTATATTTAAACGTTTAGTTGTAAGCAATGAAACAATAATAAGAGAAAATTTTGGGTCTTTTTCTCTTGTATCTGTAGCCTGCTGAGATCGAATGGATTTATTATTTCAATAAGGCTTCTCTGAAAGGTGGAGAGAGAATCTATTAGACAACTATTGTGTAGCTTAATCCACAATGGGATCCTCAAAAAATGATCTGAATAAATATGGCTGTAAGTACATAAATTTACTCGATCATGGTTTACTTCAATCATGGTTGTCACCTGTCTAAAATCATTTATATACATAAATGATCATGAGATCCTGAGTTTAGCCTTGGAAAACATATGCTCAAAACCACATTCTGTTAGCAAACCAAAGCAGCTGCGGAAGTACTGTTTATATGCTTTAAAATACTGTGAATAGTATACTTAGTTTTAGCTATGCCTATAACATGTTATGCTTCCAGGGAAGCATATTATGGAGAATAAAAGACCTGTAAAAGATTTGCACAATATTTTGGGAGTGTGTGGGGTGGGGATAAAGGAGGTATTCACTTTTCATTTTATTTAGATCTTTAAGATTTATTTAGGATTTTTTTTCTTCTTCTATTTTACCTCAGAGATATGCTATACCTTGACATCCTAATCTGATATGAAATCCAGGGTGAATATTTTGTGGACTTTGCATGCCAAATGGAATGATGAAGGTGCCTGTACCTTACCATTTCACTGACCTAAATCAACAGGTCAAAACATTCACCCAGGCCTGGAACTAAGAAAATACTAACAAATAATCAAGATTTTAATGGCTGTTTAAAACTCTTCTTCCCATTATCTTCTCTGCTTTGAGTGTCTTTACTCATTTAATGGCATTTCATCAAGATCCTACCTCAGCAGACATGATCTAATGTACTATTAAAAAGAGGAATGAACAGAAATATTGGAAAGTAAAGTCTGCCCACTAGATTTTTCCTGGCTACCCCCAAAAGGAAAAACAAAACGCAATAGATACTCTTTAACAAGCAATCTTTAAAAATATTTATCTAAATATTTATCTAATTAATGTATTACTTAAAATGTGCTTACCATACCGAGCGCGCAGTAACTTACTGGGAGTGAAGCACGACCCTGTCTGTTTACTGATTTGCTGTGATATTTCCTTGTGCCCTTGTCCTTTTGCTCAAGAGGTTAAGGTCTCTCCAAGGGCTTACCAATTTCAGTTAACATTATTCCTGAAATATACGTTTAGTAAGAGGTGAAGAAAAGGTGAGCATTTTCATGTAATGAAATTATTCTAGGACATCTTTATCAAGAGTAATGGTAGAAAACAAGGTAGATATATCATGTTGATGAAGAACTACAGCAAAACGGTTTCTCTCTAGAACAGAAAGTGTAGCCAGCATGGCTGATAAGCAGTTTTTTATGTTTCTGTGGAGAACCTAGAAATTAAAACATATTTATTCTGCTGAAAAAAGAGCCTGTCCTTGCTTTTTTTTTTTTAACTGCTATATACCAAGTTCAAACTGCTGTAAACTACTTATTTTAATTCACTTATCAATTAAGTACAAATAGCAAAGCTGCCAATGCAAAACCCTGAGAGCAGCCAATTGCCTGAGCAGCTGTGTGGGTCCGTTGCTGGCCTTGCCCACCTTGCATCCATGCCCTTGCCCATCCCAGCAATAGGACTGTGCCAGCAACAGCTTTCAGCACGAGAGCGCAATGGTGCATGAGGCCTTGGTGCCAGGTCCACCGCAGCTGGAGGGCTCACAGGGCCAGCACAGGGGTTGGAGCTGCTGGCACAGCCCCTGCTTGGTGACAAGGACTCATGAGCACCGCAGTAGGTGAGGGCCTATCGGGTCACTCAGGTCTCAGGTTGCTGAGACCACTCTGGGGTCAATATGCATGTGCAGGTGGGTTCGTTGGGGAGTGCCTATGCGCTATGGCATCTCTCAGCCACTCTGCAGCTAGGTCAGTGAAATGGGACATCTCCTCTAAGGCAGATAAACAACAGAGAACCACATTTTTCTGTAAGCAGAAGTGTTGTGGATATTACGAGTGGCTGCATTCCCTCCTGCTTGCTGGCACGGATGCATGCGGACACACAAGCCAACATCAAGCACTTAACCTGCAAGAGCATAAGTTCACAGAAGGGTTCTTCCTCCTTATGACCTCTCCTGTCTCTTGTTCCTTCTTTCAAGGAGCCAAGGTCGTCTTTTCAAGGAACCTCAAGATTATGTAGACCCATTTATTACAGTGATATATTAAAACTGGCTGAGAATGAGCACTGTAGGATAAAGAACAAGAGTTACAAAAAAATTGTAAATCTCAGGTTAGAATTCTTGGGCCTTTAGTTAAGATTTCAAGCAGTGGCATTTCAATGCCTAAGGGTGATCCATTATTATGAATTTTCCTGGAGCCTTTTGACCACTGCAAATAGAAAGGCAGGGAGGGCAACAACATTTTGTGCACAGGAAGGCAAGCCATGAGCTAAATATTAATGCTGTCTCTTGTTTGGGTTTGGAAAAGATATTTCTGAGGATTTAATTAGATGAGTGAATCCTGAGATAGATAGCATGGAGGACTGGATGCTTTATTTTTTCCTTGTTTCAAGAGCAGAATCCAGGGGCAAGGCCTAACATATCTCCCTGAAGGAGCGATTGGTAATGGCAAAGAGAAACCTCTGACCTGCAGTTCTCTGCCTCAGATCCCTTTCACAATGCTGCCTCAAAGCAAAACTAGATGCTACATCTGTATCCAGACTGAGGAAGGATGAGCACTTGACTTTCACTTGAGCTGAGCTCTGTATGCAATAGTTTCTTCACTCTGAAATTAAGAGGTCACATTTTCCCAGGAGGACCTTGTACCTCTTTCATACAACTTCTGTGCTTCCCTATCTTCAAAACACTCAGCTTCTTAGTAGAAGAAGCTTCTTGGTAGAAAGTAGAAAACAGTTTGATCCAGAACCACCCCATGCTCCATTCAAAGGGGTTGATTTTCTTCAGCAACATCACTGCACTCAGGAAGGAAACCAAGTGAATTTTCATACTGGACTCCTTAACAGAAGTAAGTAAGTGGCAGGCACTTACTTCACACAGATTAAGTAGAAGAAATGAAGAGCCCAACCCTTCCATTTCTTCTCAAATCTACATGATTAGAGAGTATAAAGTACTGCAAGAGACGGTTAGACAGCACTGGGAATAAAAACTTCACTTGCATGTATTTGATCAGTCCCCAAAGACCCATAAAATAGTTTTAAAAACTGTTACGCTTCTAACAGGATATTAAAACATAATAGACTGTCCATTTCTATTGCATCTTATTCATATGCTAGCTCATATGTTGAGCACAGAGTCAAGTTAAGGTTTATGAGAATACTAAATAAAAATTAATTCTGAGTCATAAAAATGTTGTCATAATATTTATTCTTTATTTGTTAAACATTTTACTAAGTTTATATCATGAAAACACTGATTAAATCTGGAGGCATAAAGCACTGTTTCATTGGCAGAGGCTTCCTTGTTTTATCTGCATCATTTTCCTTTAACTTAAAATGAGAATTTTCTCCTTACAAGAAAACAACTGATGAAAGTGTTTAAATAGAAACATAAGATAGATAATATAAGCTGCCATCTTTCTCTTGTTTCGTCCAGGGTAAGAAACTACTTATTCTGAAACTACTGAGTATCACTAACATTCTTAAAAAAATGATTGCCTGTTTTTCTATTGAATATGATAATGTTCTTATCATAGTCAGATTTTCGTATGAAAGTCACTAGGGCACTCAGTTCTGGCAGTTATCAGAGGTAATATGGAAATAGTTCAGCTGTGAAAACAAACCACACAGAGTCCAACAGTATCCCGAGGATAACAGATATCTATGGATTTCCATAGATATTTTTCTGGAAATATCTATGTATATTTATACGAAATATTAATGTGAGAATTCAACACTATTAGTTCAATCTGCCTCTTTCTCGAAGACAATTCAATTGCCCTTGAGAGAGAGAACTCAAGCAACAAGGACCATATCGTAATAAATGCCAATCTCTTTCCATAACGTAAAAAGAAAATCAATTCACAAGCTCATGTGTCTTTCTTGATAACATAGACCTAAATTCCTCTAGTGGGTCCACGCATTTGGTAGGCCTTTGCTTTCCTCTGTATCTTTAGGCATCAAAAATTTTTATTCACTTAAAAAAAAATCTCTTTGAGCTTTTATGGACTCCTTTTAAAAAGAAGTGCTGGACACTGGCAAGTGTCCCTGGGCAACACACTTTCCTTGCTTTGGTTCCAGCAGCCCTGTGTTAAGGACATCAGGGTGCAGGTATTTTATTTTGTTTAACTGGCTTCTTACACATATGAAGCAACTCAGTTATGTCCCAGCTGCCGTGTCTGGGGCTATCCCCAAAGGCTGCAGTCAAATGGACACAGAGCTGTCTCTAGGCTGTCTTGTGTTGCAGGCTCTCCACCGGCATCCTGTAAAAACTGCGTTGCCAAAGGCTGGAAAACTCTTTTGGAAATGCTGAATGTATGATCTGGTGGTGGGCTAGAGGAGAGGAAAGCATCCTCCAAAGCTTGCCTGGATCCTCTCCTAAACAAACCAAGTGCAATGTCACTACAGTGCTATGGGTCGTGCATAGCTTTGAACTACGGTCACCGCCAACCAGAATGCTCAGTTTTGGCCAGGATGAGCCGATAGACAAACACCCAAGCACTTACTTGGCTGTTTGTGCGGACAAAAGCTTACCCTGTGGATTTTTAGTTTTTATTATTGTGTTCAACAGACAGAGTTTAACCAGAGAAGTTGCCAAGAGTAATAACACAACTTCTAATCTCTCTTTTTTTTTTTTTTTTTTTTCTGCCCTGGAGTAAACCATGTGACCTTATCTAATATTCACATAAGAATAACTAGGGAGGTACTGTCAGTGCATTTTCAGGTGATATATCTGGAAATATCTTGCTTGAAAACAGCAACAGCATTTTCGAGGGAGCTGGCTGGAGCTATGGGGAAAAGAAAACAAAGCTGCTCTAAGCCCCTGAAGAAATATCACTGAAAAACTGATGACTTTGGAGTGTTTAAGTCAATGTCATCTCTGATGGCTGAAATAAACAGCTTAAAAGAAAAAGAAGTCTTTGTGGCTGAGTATCTCCAGTCAAAACGGGACATGAATACAAACTTGCAAAAATAAAAAAGGCGGGTTTAAGAATTTGATCTGAGTCTCAGATCCACATATTCAACTGACTCAATTAAATCATGATTCCTTTATGTTTTTTTTCCTTGTTTATTTCTTTCCACCTGGATGTAAGGATTTCCCAGGCTTCCTGGCTCTGCTTCCTTCCTATTTCCTTTGAAAAATCACGAGGACGCGCTGCGCAGGATTAGAAACAGCACAACCAATTCAAAGTTGTAAAAATCCTCTTTTCCTCCTTATATAAAGCATATTTTACTTAAGTTTCAATAAAAGAAAAGCCCTCTTGGAAGATGAATAGGCAGTAGAAGCAGTAAATATCAAAGCCAGTGGGTGCAGGCCACTGCATCTCCAGTCAGTGGTTTGAGCACCCCTGCTTTCCTCTGAAGTCATGATCTTCACTGTCATTCCAGCTTCTCCAAGGGTTAGAACTCAGCAAGCTTCATGGGGAATAAGGATTTGTTTTGTTTGTGGACCTCTATGCAATTAAGATTATCCTAGAAATTTCATTATGACTTAACATTTTATAGGGAAATTCAGTTCAATAACAATTTTCTCACGTCCTATAATCACAATTTAAACAGAGAAATACTAAGCTATGATGATGGTACTAAAGCAATTAAAGGTCTCCATACCTTCTCTAGTGAAAATTTGTGAACAATAACATAATAAAATGAGCTAGGTCTTACTGGGATGCATGAATTTTTACCTTGTACTCAGACTGTTTATGCTTTTAGCATTACTGAGCTCTCATCTAGTAAACCAACAACAAAAGGACAGAAAATATAAATATAGAGAGTATCAGGTTCAAGCAAATTTCCCTACTGCATATTTTTGTTAACACAATGACAAAAATATCCCCAACCTTTCTAAATTAGGATCCCATCAATTTATCTCCTCAGGAAGTTTCACTGAAGATACTACTAGAAAGAGATTTTTTTATACAATGTCCACCCTTGAATGGTGTCCTGACCTTAGAGGGTAGACATGCTCTAAGCATATAGCACATTTCATTCCCTAAAACCAAGAACATATTGCAACATCTGTTCTTTATTTCTTTTAAACAAAAGAAAAAGAGACATCAGTCTGCCAAAAAATAGGCAACATTACTCAGTAACAAGCTGGGAACATAACCAATAGGACTAACAGAAGGATGAGAAGTTCATGATGTGCATAAGTTTGTTGCATTAAGTCTAGATTTCATAAACATGCAGTCTCCTTCCTTGAAATCTTATACTCACAACAGTGTTTTGTAGGAATCAGCATTATGGTACATTTAATTACAGTAATTCATCATTGGGTAGACCTCACCAAACCCTGCCAAAAAGGAATTTATGTCCATTCATTTATTTCAATAGTATAAATTAACTTTTGTATGTAATTTTTGGTGCTAAGTTTTCCACAAACTTAAAGTGTTCCTCACTAGTAACACTTTGCAATTCCTCTTAAAAACAAACATGGTATCAAATTACATGTATTTAAATGGAAGAGCACTTAGTGATAACTTAGTCTAATTCCATTTGAAATACAGGGTGAAGAATCTCATATGGTAATTTCTGAAGCAAATCCATCATTTTTCTAATATATGAATCCCTATTCAGAAGTCATTACACCTAAATTTAAAGATCTCATTGCACCCCTTGATGAGCTATTTCAGGGGCTAATTGCCTCTGTAGAAAACATGGTCTTACGTAGCACAGGAGAAAACAGATCATTTCCAGGCTGGACTTCTACTTCCTGAAATATTGATTTCTTTTGAGTATAAAACTTGGGGAAGTTGGTAGTGGCATGCATTTAAGCACTCAACAGGTATCTGCTTGTCTGTTATTCTAGAAGGTGCAGCATCCCATATTGTTTACAGCCACCTGATGAAGTGATCTTGAAGCTCTTCCTCATATTTGAGACTTCAACACAAGTGTTTGCTGTAGTTCCATCTTTGCTTCTCAATCTTTCCATCCTCATACTGAGAAACTATTAGAGACTTTCCTTTTAAATTGTACTTTACATGTCCCTTGTACAGATTTTGTCCTACAGCCAAGATAATTGATTTATTAGGGAACTAAAGCCCTGTGTATTTGATGTTCAGGGGGAAATTCCTTCTAATAGGCACCAGGATATTGAATAAAAGGTTAATAATTACTTGTGGCAAGAGTTGCTTAACAGTGAGCCAACGAGTAGAGTTAAAAGCTGAAGAAGCTGAGCTCCTGACTACCAGGAGTAGGCATATACCTGTGCTGCCCAGTTATTTAAGTGTGACTTGCGCTCACAATTTGAGCATATACTAAAGAAATAGAAACCCTGACCCTATTAAGATTAGAATCAAAACTTTCAATTTCTGTGTGGTAAGGACTTCACGTAACAAGTTTGTTAGCTCATGTTCCTAACTTCCACAATATAAATGCCTTGTAGGCAGGTATACCTCCAAAAAGTAATCTTTCTTTTAATTTTAAGGGACTCCTGACAGATTTAAGGGGTTTCTGACTGTACATGCAGTTAAAGATTGGTAGGAATAAAATATATTTGTGCAAGAAATTATGTTTTATATGAACTGTTTTCCTTAGGTTTTAGTTTTTGTAATCACGGAGAAGGAGCTTGCGGTGGACATAGTAAAACTGATCAATAAAACAAGGTGGATTAAAAACAAGATGAAGTGCGAAAGAGTAAGTATAAACATTAAATAAAATTGGATATTTATAGCAGAAATGTTGTAGAGAGATTTACAAAAGTTGCAGAGGACATGCAGACCATATTAGAAAACACTAAATATGTCAGATTTCCAAGGGAAACTGTTACAGGAGTGCCATTACAGCACCTACTTAACACTTTTGCACCTATAACTTATTGAGTCAAAAACAGTTTTGTTGGGAAGAGGGAGAGAATTAAACCTCAAAACAAGAGGTAGACAAAGGTATTTGGAATCAAGAGTAATGTCTATATTTGAGGTTGGATGGCCTTTTTTTCTTCATGGGTCATTTTTAAATGGAAAAGAGACTGGAAAATTATCTGTCCCATAAAAAGTAATTGTTTAAAGTAATTAAGAGGCCACTTAATCTGCTAAATCTACTAAAAATATCAAAATAGACCAAACCCATACAATCGAGGATTAATTTATTTCCAGAAAAAATGCATTCAAATTGTGAACAAAGTAATATTTATAGGTTTCAGTGTCTATATGAATAACAATAGACAGAATTTATAACAAAGACAAATTTGACTAGCACAGCGCAGTCATCAGATGAGCTTGTCAGATACCCCGAGCTACACTGACAACAGTAAAGGAGACTGAAGAAGTTTCAAAGTAATTTATGTTTCAAAAGCTTTCCATAATGCAAAAATGATAATAAAAAGGTAAATCTTCAACAGATAGCTAGCTTATATGTTAGAAAACCAAGATCTCTCTATAAAAGAGAAGTTTTTGCATGAAAGAAGATAAGAGAAGTTCAAAGCATATCATCATGGGAAATATTTTAATCTCAAAAAGGGCAGTCTTTTGCATATTATTTCTGTTTCCTTGATCCAAACTTTGTACATATAACATTATAGGGCTTTTCAGGGATTTTCCAAGACGATGTTCTATCATAGGCATGGACGGAAAAGACCCAATAGCGAAAAAGATTTACCAAAATCAATCAATTGAACCAGAAGACAGAATCCTTTTCAAAAAAAAAAAAAAAAAAAAAAAAAAATCAGAAAAGAGACAGGAACAGAGGCAGCAATTGAGCAATTGTTGAACAAAAATCCATCACATGATTTGTCTAGAATATTTTGGCAAGTTACTATGCTTCAGTCAGAAGAGAAAGTTGAGCTACCTTTCTGAGGTGAAGCAGAGTAGAAGTGGAGAACAGAACTTGTGTCAAAAGGAACCAAAAATTTCAGCTATTTTTTATAGAACTATGAAAAAAACATGGGAAGATACGCCAGAATAGGGCCTTTAAAGACCATTTAACTGTTCAAATGCGTGATCGTTGCCATTCTCAAAAAAAATTTTTTTTAAAAAGTAAAAACAGCCTAAACCTAAAGCTCCCTACCCCCACAAGCAACCATCTGTTACAGATTCATGTCTTAATCCATAACCTAAGTCTTTTTAACCTCATTATTTCTCATTCTATTCACAGTGAAAGAGAGTAGAGCTCTTTCTTTCCTATCTCTTTGCAGCGGTTTTTTATGAGTTTGAAAACTGTTGACATGTTCACCCCTCAGCCTTCTTTTCTCTTTACGATCTCCTACTCTTTCAATCTTTCCACATAAGTAATTTTTTCCTAGCCGTCCAATCATTTCTGCTGCTGTTCTCTAGATCTTCCCTTAATTTAGATGTTCCCATCCAAACGGAACCAGTCCTTCCCTCTGGTTCAGTAGAAAGTCCATCACTAAACATAGAATGAAATGTATTTCTATGATAAAACTTCCATTTCTTCCTCTCTCCTCCTCCCCTCGACATAAGTAGTAAATACTACATGTTAATCACATTCAGTTTTTAGGAGAAATATATGCAAATCATTGAAGTTAACATGAAACTTAAGATAAACATAGCAACGAACTTCCAAACAATAGTAGGGGCTATGTTTTCCCGTTTACTCCAGGAGGTGCTGGCTTGTCCTTTAATGCTCATGTAAGAAGATTTGCGGAAGAGTTTCACCCATTCTAGTTAAATCATTGCATCTATCACAGTCAGGCCACCCTCTCAAAGGCTTCTGCAGCATCAAGCTCACTTCAGCAGCTAAGAATTGCAGAGAAAGAAAAAAGCACCCAGTGCCGCTTTTCCATGAAGAAGCTCTTTCATGTCACTAAGGACAAGACTAAGGACAAGATTAAAAAAACAGTAAGAGTGGGATTTATCTGACCAAACTTTTGAAATAAAGGTGTTTGTATCTAAACTAGGCAGCCCAGGCTCCATTTAGCAGGCACTTATAACAGATTCATTTTATTTCTGCTCTAAAGGAGATTCAATCTAGTAGATTTAGATTGCATCTAGCTTAGAAGCCTTTATTAGGATGAGACAAATTGTTCCCTAGAAGTATCTACACCCTTCCTTTATTATGTAGGGAGTTGTGAATGACTTGCTGGGATGTAGGTCTCTACGTCTGGTCAGATGAATCCCAGCCTATGTGTCCATACATTATAGCAACACATTTCTGAATCTGATCTGGTCTCCAGAGTTTCAGTTTTTATTTTAACTGACTGTTATAATTGCAAAGAAACAAGTAAAGAAGAGAGATGCTTGATGGAAGCAGGAACTCTGCTCCTACCTTGTTTCTCTGAAAAGCATAAAATAAAGGTATTTTTCTAAGATACCCTGCAACAGTCATTAGAGACAAAAGCTATCTGCCCATTTTTTCAGCAGAGTAGCTTACCAAAACAGAAAATCCCAATTGCAAGTGAGTAACTTAGAAAATTTCTCCGGCATTTTTTCCAGCCACCATACCTACTTACTCTTCAGGACCCCGAAGGAAAAAAAAAGAATACTATTCCTGTTTCTTGATTGGGTTCATAAGATATGCATAGAAAGGGGTAAAATTTCCCTCTCCCCATCTACTTCTACCTTTATACCTCCTGATAAGAAGCCTATCTTTATGGTAGTAATATACAGCTGGAGTATGGGTCCAAACACTGTCACACAATTACACAACTACCCCAGGTTTTACGGCTGAGACACAGTTTTGATCCCTGCCGACTAGCAATCCCCCAAGCATTAAAAAATGCCTAGGTCTTAATTTCACATTGGTTGGGAATTCTTCCCAACAGAGGAGGGAAAGTAAGAGTTCACTAGCATGGATAAAATTTGTACTGTACCAGGTGGCCTCAGGACAAGGAAGAGTTGCTGCCTCATTTTATTTAACGTTGTAAGTTTAACTCATCATCCTTTTAAAAAGCTAGTATTTCTAGAAGACAAGGGTTTGAAGAAACATATTTGTGTGTGTTATTTAACCAATTTTGTTTGTTTTACAGTAACTGGAGGAGAAATGTCTCAGACAGCTGAAAGAAAAATAGCTTGTGCGCCATACCACTATCCCCAGGTCAGACTTCCAATACATAGCCGAGAGAAACTTAAAACATCCAAAAAATCAGAAAAGTATTCATGCAGCAAGCGAACATTTGTTTCTGCAGTGCAGTTACATTCTCATTCCTGCCTAAGCTTCCACCATGGAAAAAAGTAACAGTAATGAAGTTGACAAAACTCCTCACTACATCTTTGGACATATCTACTAGGGGCATCCCAAAGAGTGCCAAACATGCTGTACCTGTACTGGTTGCTGTGGTTGCTGTGGAAAACATGCTGTAGTGACTTTGCCCTGAGACTTGATCTCAGGAAAAGAAAATTTCATGAGGAAGGGCAGGACATAGGCTTACCTTCACCATTCTTAGTGGTAACACAATAATCTAATCTCCCTTTTACAAATGTCAGCTAAGTTTTTCCTACTCACCCGTACTAAGCTCTGCAATAATAGATATAGAGAAAACAATGGAAGAGTAGCTGACGAGGGTTTCTGTTTTTTTTCATTTTCTTTTAGGTTAATATATTGTAATGTATTTTCAAATTTCTATGTAAAACACTTCCTGTTCATCCTAAACCGGAGCCCAGTTTGCAATTATTTTATTAAAAAAATAATAATAATAAAAAAATAAGAGCTAGAGGGAAAGTGAGTATAGGCAGTGTAGCAGATTGCAAGGGAACAGACCTGTCTACAGACAGATCTAAAATCTAACAAATTCAGTAAAAACATTTGCAATGGTGATTAAAAACAAGGCAAGCAAAACCGCTTGATGAGTTTCACAGAAAAAGACATCTGTTTACTATGAGTATGCTGTCATTTCCTCACAAAATGCTAGCAAATTACTTCTAGAAAAATTATTTATACACTAACCCACAAGACAGAGCTTCCCATCCATGACCACAACTTTTAAGTATATCAGTAAGAGCTGCCAGGGAATAAAGCCCTTCAGTGTATCTTAAAATGCTATTATCATTAAATTGCCCATTTTACTCAGCTATACTCTTGGGTTTGGTTATTTCCTTACACTCAGATTCCTACCACTTTAACATGTTGTACTCAGAGCAAATCTGCAGAAGAAAATTGGGATTAATATAAGGATGATCAGGAATCACAGCAGAAAATGGTTGGAACTAAAAAAGCCTGAAATAATAAATCTTCTTTTAGCTGGAATTCATTGAATTAAGGGAGGTGGGACTAATCTTTCCAGAATGAATGTGGTAACTGATGCATGAGAAATAATTCTTTTATTTGCTTTATTTGCTTTATTAAATTGACATTTTTAATTCAACTCGCATGGAAGAAATGTAAGATTTAGCAGTGAAAAGATAGTCTTGATTTCATATAAAGTCATGTCAACCAGTAATATGGTTCTAGAGATGCTGGAAATATGGGTTCAGAAACCAAAACTCCACTCTTAAAAAAATCCATTTCTTATGCAAACAAATTTTGCAAAAATAGCTAAAGCTAATTTCATCAAAAAAAATTAAAAATATCAAAGTGATTTAGAGAGTGTACTGTGTTTAAGACAAGAAAGGAAGGTAGTGATTGTTTTTTTCATATTCTTTAATGAGATCAATAAGTGAAAGAGGTGTCACTGATTTCTGTGCATTTTGAGGACTACTGCCAGAGAAGTTCTGTTTTCTTCTCATTACACCAATATTCAGAGCATCTTAAGTGATCTTCCTCATAAGTGAGGAATAAAGGAGATGTCTAGAATATCTTCTAGGTTTCTCCCAGCTCTCCATTGACCAGCACTTTCTAGCCTTTCAGTACTTTGGCAGTATTTCAGATTAGACATGTTGGTTTATCTGAGTTTTTCAGTTATCAGCTCATCTAGATAATAAAATAATAAAAATAAAATAATAATAAAAATAATGTCAATTATTTATATTTGGAATGTTATAACATGATCAATTCACCCTTCAAAACTCATTTGCTGATTTAAAGAAAAATATTATACATATTTGTGTTCACTGTGCAGTATTATATAACTTTTTATTGCTAGGCAGAAAAAATAACTCTGCCCCTTTTTATAAATATATATATATATAATAATTTCTGTATGCACATTTGTATTTTGACAGTCAGTATTTGCAATTGCTTAGTCGAACTGCTTAGTCCTCACATTTTCTGCTGACCAGATCAGAAATTCTGATATTGTAGATTTGACAGCTATCTTTGTAGAAAGATTGGGAGATACTAAGATAAAATGTAAGGTGTTCTAGCCTTACGCAGGCATGTGGAAGCACCATTCAATGACTTTGCACAGTAAATGTCAATTTGTTATCACTTTATAATGATAATTCATAAGATTTGGCATAAAATCTGGTAATAACTTCATTTTCCTCTAAGGAAAAATAAAGCTACCTTTAGGCTTTGCAGTAAATCTTAGGATAGATCTGTAAGCTGGCATTTACTGCCCATACTTGCCTTGATTTAGCATTTCTACCCCTCTCTCTCTATATATTTTTTCCAAATACATCCTCATCTCCAATTTTAAAACAATTAATATTAATAGATTCTTTTATTGCCCTTGGTAGTTCATTGTACATATAATATTGTCATGGTTGCAATACAGTATTTAAGGATGTGTCAGGATTTTTATGGTGAAACCCTGTTTTCATGGGTTTATAGTTTAAAAAAAGATCCTTTGGGGAGGATGCAATGACAGTACAGGTTACAAGGCACATACTATTTTAAAAAGAATCCTACTTTTCTATTTGTTATTTTTAAAGTTAAAAGGAGTATTTAAGCATAAATAGCTAATGCTGCATAGACGTTAGGCTTTGTTTTCGTGAATATTTATGTGTTTCATCTCATCTTCACTTCTGTGATTCCTGTTCATACTAAAAATTAGATTTGCTTTTATCTATTTGCACTGAATCCACTGAGGCTTCATGCGAAAGACATTTCATTACTCCAAAAGAGAAATGTGCCCTTAAAAATGATCATCAAAGAAATATATAAAATAGTTGACTTCAGCGATTATGCAAATTAACATTTTTAGTTACACATTAAATACTAATGATACCAAACAAAGAAAGCCATATTTAAACAAGCAAGTATTTATAATGTGCTAGTAATCTCATTGTAGTGCATAGTGGAAGGACTCAACTATTAGAAAGAAGGATGATCAAAAATGTATGTAATAAAACACCTTCCTAAGATCAAAATAAGCCTTTCATTCTCGAAAAAAAAATGAGCCTCATTAATCAAAACAGAATAGTCATTTAATGTAGGAAGAGTGTAGCCTATTCCTAAATAATCCTTGCTCATATGTACAGTGCCAGCAAATTCATGACTGAATGTTGAAGGATCCACACTGCCAAACAGAGAGTCTAGGACTAATTTAATGAGGCAAAAGTTTTGCAAGTTATTTTATATAAAAATAACATCATTTAAGCATTAATACTGCAAAACTATAAAGTGAAAATGCCAGATGTATTAGCATTTTTTTTTGTATTCACATTACAAATGCATGTGGCAGTTTTAGTTAACCAGGCTTCCTCATATCTGAATCAAAATCTAATATGTCAATAGAAAGGTTTTATTTTTAGAGCTAATATAAAGAATTAAACTGCATGGTTCCCAAGCACTATTGGACATTTATCAGAAATGTATAGTTAGAAAACGAATTAAAAAAAAATCACAGCACCATCACATCCTTTGAAAGCAACTTCAAAGGAATCTTCTCTTTCACCCTTTTACTCACTCTGTAAGTGAAACAAACTGTGTTTTTGCTATGGTCCTGGAATCAGAAGTACGGATGAAACAGAGATAGAAATAACAATTGAAAAAACCTTTAAATTATGGCTAATACTTGGAGAAGGAAGTATCAAAAGATATATTTTTCTTGAAGACGTGCTTAAATACGTACATGTACATACACGACTAATACTAGATTGTCTTCTTTTTAAAATAATTTATGGTTGTCTTTAATTCAATTGCCCCTAGTGAAACTTTTCTTTCTACTTTCTCCAAAATTTTATAAGCTTTACATTTTTTTCATCCACAGAATAAAAGTCTAATTTCTCTAACCTTTTGAGTAAATGACATCCCCGGGTGCTTCCATCATTTTGGCTCACCTTCTATTTTTCTTTCACCAATTATATAATCTTCTTTTTTTCTATAATAACTATGCCTCAAAATCTCTCAATGCAAATTAACTTCTGCAGAGACCCTTTGCCAAACCATTTTGCATAACACATCTCATTGCAAAATAATTTCTCATTTTAATTTAAAATGAAAACACTTTTTGCAAAATAACTTTCCATTGCATGTCATGAACTAGCTTATCTGTATGCTCATTTCCTCTTTTACATTGTTCCCTTATAATCACGGAGAAAAACATTTTCCTGCTTTAGGCTCTGTCTTCACTGGACTACTAGATTATTGAAAAGCAAGGGAGGTGCTTTGTCTGGTTGATAAATGCTGCTGCTTCCAAAGTTACTGTGGTATTTAGGTTTATTGATTTTAGGAAGCACAGGTGGAATTAAATGAAGAATATGACCTCAAAGCCATTGATCAAAATATCCTTAATGTCGCTAATATATATACTTCCCTTATTTTAGAGATAAATGCATTACTAGCACTTAATAGTTTGTCCTCAGTCAAAGCAGTATGACTTCAAGACAGAAATCATGAAAAATATTAAAAACTTTGACAGATTCTGCATGGATTTTGAGTTCTTCACAGTTCTTTTTCTTCCCATTCTTCCTGTCAGACTTTGCTTTTAAACAAATGGCAGTGTTTGTCTAGGAAGACGCTTATGGAATGACCAGCCGGTACTCTAAGGAGCAAAACAATAAATGATAAAAAAAATTCCTAGTCTCTGTAAAAGGCTCTCAAAATGTGGACTTTTAATAAAAGGGAGATGACTGTTGGACAAACTTGGGCAGTAAAAAGAAAATGCTATAAACTTTTGTAGTAGAAGGAGAGAAGAAAAGGCTGATAGAAAAATCTTAACCACTGCTCATATCAATATGAATCCAATTTCTGATGTTGCTTTGAAGAGCAACAGACAGCAGTCAACTGTGTCACTGAATGTCGTTTGATATTCAAAGAAATTTATTTTCAACCTCCACATTTTTAAAGAGGTTAGGAACATCTAGACTGCAAAAGATACAAAAAGGAGAAGTAGTTGCATTGTACCTCCAGTTCATTTGGAAGGATGTGTTGCTGGAAAATATAAACAAAATAATTTTTTTTTTTTTGATGAAATGCCTAATCCCAATTTTGGTAATCCAGATTAGAACATATACTTGCCCTGGAATAAGGTGGCAAATTTGGGGTCCAAAAAAGGAAACACTTTGTTGTGCTAACTGAAGACAACAATTCATTCAAATATTTTCAGTTTTGCTTACCACAAATATCAACGGTATGGGGACTTGCTGTTACAGCCTTAAATATGCTGAGCTGGCTCTTACTCAGTTTGGCATGATTATCTTCCTAGTTATTATCTAGAATGAATGAATTGCAAGTACAAAAAAAACCTTTGCATTGTAATAGGAAATTTCTCCCAGAATTGTCTTAAGTTTTGCACTGATTTATCTCTCATAAAGGTGTGTGAACAAGGATTTTTCTTACTTTATTCAGTCATTCTACCTGAATATGCTCCCTAGGTCTGCCTGGTTTTGTTGTCAAGGGACTCACCATTGACCTTGTCATTAAGTGAGTGGTACACAGTGATGTTGATGAGAGTTGTGAGCCAGTTTCAAACTGTATCATGAGCCTCTCAGCCAAGTCATTGCACTAAACAGCAGTTCATGACTGCCATCAGCTGATTAGTGGTCTTAAACTAGGAATTCATGCATTCAGTGAAAAATTATGGAGGAATGTGGCTTCCTGACACCACAATCTGTGACTATTATCAGTCTCAAAACCACTCCATTAATCCTTCAATTTCAATTTCAGACGACAAATAGAAGTTACAGTCACTGTGTACAATCACTTTTTGAAGAATCCCAACAACTTCATTTTATGAGATCAGGTAGGAAAGGAAGCAAATCATACGTTAATTTTTTGGCTATCAAAATCTGTACCTCATGAAACAGTAGCAGGGACAGCAGAGAAACCACCATGGACAACAGATAAGAGAAAAGACCATATTTCCTCCAAAAGATTAAAGCCATTTTAGCTTTCCAGAATTCAATTCCAGGATGGAACTGAGAATTAAAAATGAAGATCTACTTAAGAGATATATGTGCACCTTTCTACCACTGTTCTTTCCATGTCCCTCACTCTTCATGGTCATTTGGGATTTTTAATTTCACTTTACAAGTAGTTGAAAAGTTGCTTCTGCATTTACATTACTTGCACTAAGCACAGGTA
The DNA here is from genome assembly GCF_000705375.1 of Tinamus guttatus. Next base: position 362,147 of record NW_010585320.1, read on the forward strand.
CTCTGAGTGACTAGTTTCCATGACAAAATTACTGAAAGAACAAATTCTCCCTAGGATAAGTTGACTTCTAGGGGGTTCTGCTATTTGTCCTCAGGCTGAGTATGGCCTTAAATTTCTGTAATAGGCCCTTACCCGTGAACTTAATTCATCTAACAGCTTTTAAAAGCAAACTGTCTTTCCTAAGCTCTACAGGCATAATTCTGCCAGTAGTTGAAGCTGAAGTCACTCTTTTTAGCTGAATTTAAGACTTGCTAAATATTAGAGCTGTACAAATAATATATTTTCAGTTTGGCTGCAGAAGCAGGAAAACAAAACAAATACCAGCTTTTTTCAGCTGAAAAAATATGATTACAGATTTAATTGTACAAAAATTACATGGTTTAGTTCTGTTTTCATTATTTAGGCTGTATTTGGATGACGCTTGAAATGGAAAATGCTCTCAAAAATTTGGAAGTGATTTTTTTTTAACTGCTGGAAGAAAACAGTTTTTAAAAGGTTGATGCAAACAAAGGAATTTTCTCCTCTCATTTTCCAGCTATCTGAAAAAATCAACCTAAATATATGGTAATTTTGGTGTGCATTGTTTCTAAAATATCATTAATAGATAAAAAAAATCCACCAGGTAGAGTAGATAGTGCTAAATAATTTTATCAATAGTAAACTGTGGATTTTGTATATTTTTTGTTACTAATATACTTATCCTGAAAAATCTGGAATCCATGAGCAATAGAAAAATTCAAAATTATCAGAAGTAAGCAGAAGTGCAAAGAAACTGGCAAGAGAAGTCTCATGTTCACATATTTCTGAAGAATAATTTCTGTTTATGGCAATTTAACAAAATCTGTTTTGTTGCCTATAAGAAGGAGACTAACCTATTTTAAATACTAAATTATGCATGCTGTCAGAAAAAGCACTATATTTTCATACACTTAACTCTTATCCAAACAAGCTCTGAAGAAACCTCATGTTTTGCATGTGATTATTTGACAAGATAAATACTTGTTGTTTTACTTTGCTTTAAAATAATTATTTTATTTGGTTAAATTAAATAGCCAAAAAGTGTTAGGGCAGGAATTGATAATGGAAATACATCTGAGATATAATTAGAACCAAAGCAATTCTTTACTTAAAGACTAAGTGAACCTTAATGTTTTGTTTTGCTTGATCAAATTCTGAAACCTGACATAATTTGTGAATGTTTGCTCACACTTTGACCACAACAAGGCAAAAAAATCATTTAAATATTTTCTATGAAAATCATTTTGCGATACCACTTGGCAGGTGCGGATTGGTATTGAAGTCCTCCGCTTTTATTTCAGGTGCTAAGAGAAAAGTTTCTAAATATAATTCAGCAGGCTGAGCAATCTGAATTAATTCTAAGGATATGGTGTATTTATTTTCTTATCAGAAGGGATAAACTCTTTTAGGTAAACATCTAATTTACAGGAGTGTAATAAAATAATACGTAATTACATACTTCCTATTAAAATAATATGCTCTACCATTTTGTACTCAGAACATGATCATTCATAACATTCTGATTCAGAGGTTGATTATATGCAGACCAGATATCGTGGACTGTACTTTTTCTGTGTTTATTTAGACTGTTCTGCATGATTAATCATCTCAAACTAAAATTATTCAGGCTCTTCAGCTCTCCAAGTCAGCCACAGCTCACAATATTTTCTTTATTCACAACATGAAAAAAGTCAAATGACTCTCTTTTCTGAGATATTTGAGAGTAGTTTATCCCTTCATATTCATGGGAATCATAAACATCCACTCAAGGCCAGAAATTGGACCTAAGCATACGGCAGTAAGCTCTGGCCAGCATGTGAATATTACCTGATAGGATGAGGCGAACACACTCTAATTCTCTCTTCTGAAATGGCCACAGCAGCAGCCTTAGTGCAATTCTGAACAAAAAGAGAGGCAGAAAATCATGGAAAGCAGTTTGTTCTGATGTGAAATGTCTAATTCTATCCAGACTCTCCAGCCTTTGCATTATAGCCTGCTCCAACAATCCAGCTGACGTGTGCCAAAGAATGACTTTGGGGAGGAGAGAGTGTTATTTCTTCTTAATGTCTGCACTATGCTTAATCCATAGAGGTTCTCATACCCATAAAAACAGACCCTGGATGCTACTGGTATGTATCAATAGATGCTATTAATATGTAAGCATAGATATGCTTATCCGACACTATACCTGCTTAAAGACCATCACTTTCTCTCATGAAGTATGCATGACTTTTTCAGGGGTAAGACCATAAAGCATATTAGCCTAGGGCCAGTTTCTACATGTTTGGCTGCAATCTACTTAATATGTTCACCTTTAACTCATATTGGCTCAGCAACCTTGCTTGTGTGATGACCCTGTTTCAACCTTCTTATCCTGCAGGGTTTAGTCACCTCTATCTCTCGCACATGCCAAGCCAACAGTCATAGCTATAGCCGATCACTAGCTTCTCAACAACCACAGCCTTGGACTTCAGAAACCTCTGTTCCATAAAGAAGCAGCTCGATAAGACAAATTTGCACATAGCTATTATACATCCTTACAGCTTCTATATATGGAATATCCTAATTTCAAAGCTATCTCAGACTATTTGGGTTTGAATTTGCACTGCTTCCTACCTGCAATTTTGAATTTCTTCATTTCTTTCCCTTTGGCCAGTACTTAGTTCTCAATCTTGGTACCATTCTTCTGTCAAAAGATCACTCAGGTGCAAAGACTGTGGGTAGGAAGGAAGAGGTTAGCAACAGTGTTGATGCCAACACTCTGTGTGGCCTTATCTGAGGCAATAGCACATCTACTGCTATCATCTACTGCTATTCATAGCAAGACACCTTTGCTTTGGACATGGCTCAGCACCAGGCACAAAAAGGGGGTAAAAAGTATGAATAACTGAGAAAATGACATTTTCTTCCATAAATCTATAAGTGGATTACCTAATTCTACATTAATCAGCTCTAAATCTGATGCTTCTGTTTTGCCCTCAAGCCCAAACCCAGTAAGCTTGGTGCTCATTTTTCAGATCTGAAAAAAGCATTTTGTGTTCTTGAAAGCTTTTCTTTCCATCTGCATTGGCTGGTTTTACCAAAAGAAACACCTCTTTCTACAAACTTTTCCTTTTTTTTCTTTTCTCTGTGGAAGATATGTTGAATTACAAAAGGATTTCCTGGTGAAGCTCTGCAAAAGCTCTACAGGGGACAGGATGAGAGACCCACATCCCAAGAGAAAGCCAGAAGACTGGTATTCAAAGTCTGAAGCATGGAAACGAAACCAACCTGAACTCAAAGAAACTGATGCTTCCGTGAAACTCTGATCTCTGAAAGATATCAGTTTCATGAAAAACGGACAGAGAACAACAGGATTCAGTTATTAAAGTATTTACAAAAACAGTAGAAAAAAACCCCAAGAAGTTGAACTCTAAAGCTTTAGAGGGAGGGAGATTGAAAAATGCCAATGGTCTGATCTTTTTTTCCAAATGGAAAAAAAAAATCACAGGAGTAGACAGAAGACAGAAGATTTTTAAAAGTCCTAGCTACAGATATGCTTATCTGACTTCAGAATTATGGGCAGAAGCATCTGGGGCACAATAGACAATTATGACAGCCCTACAGTTTATGTCAATTAGCAGGAGTTATTCAGAGGATTTTGGTGAAACCAGCGTTGCTTTGAAATCCTTAGAGAATTTGAAAAAAAAGGAAGGAAGGAAGGAAGGATGGAAGGAAGGAAGGAAGGAAGAAGGAAGGAAGGAAGGAAGGATGGAAGGAAGGAAGGAAGGAAGAAGGAAGGAAGGAAGGAAGGATGGAAGGAAGGAAGGAAGGAAGAAGGAAGGAAGGAAGGAAGGATGGAAGGAAGGAAGGAAGGAAGAAGGAAGGAAGGAAGGAAGGATGGAAGGAAGGAAGGAAGGAAGAAGGAAGGAAGGAAGGAAGGATGGAAGGAAGGAAGGAAGGAAGAAGGAAGGAAGGAAGGAAGGATGGAAGGAAGGAAGGAAGGAAGAAGGAAGGAAGGAAGGAAGGATGGAAGGAAGGAAGGAAGGAAGAAGGAAGGAAGGAAGGAAGGATGGAAGGAAGGAAGGAAGGAAGAAAGAAAGAAAGAAAGAAAGAGAGAAAGAGAGAAAGAAAGAAAGAGAATTTTAAGATATGCTAGCTTAAATGGACTAGCACTTAACTTTCTGGCTGGGGGCATTTGTCAAGACAGCTGATATATACATATACATGTATATACATGTATATGCATTGTGTCAACTACACTCAACTGCATTAACATTTTTGAAATGAGTTGTTAGAGAATCTGCTGACAAAGAGCACTATAAGGAGACAGCAAATCACGATGGAATAAATTCCTAATGTCAGGGAGGAAAATTACGCTATGCAGAATTGACAAAAAGCAAATGATGCACTAGCTACGCTAACAACAAAATATGTCATTAGTCATTCAGCATATATTCAGTGGGGATTATATAGAAAGGGCTAGATTTAACTTGGAATGATTTGAAATGAGAAGTGGCTGCTGAAAGTAATTTTGTACTCCGTTCTGCGGTATTTAATGATGTGATAGCAAGAACTGACAGAATACACAAGAGAAGGAAGTGAACTCGAAGACAGAGCTCAGTCTCCTGAGTATTCAAGGGAGCTCAAAAGCAGCATTTCATAGTCCAGTGTCATAGGCAGTATGTTCTGACAAGAGTCCTAGAACTGTAAAGTTCAATCTTATAAACCAAGACAAGGAGATCTATGAACAAATTGCATAAGTTTCCTCTCCTCTCTCTTAAATCAACATAATTCTGTTTTTTTAAAACAAATTATTGATCTTGGGTAGCTGTTCATCTTGTAACAGAGCTGTTGAATAATACATTTTTTTTCAGCAACCAAATCATGTTTTCTTTGTGTCAAAAAGAAATTTATTTTTCATCTAAATGAATTTTCCTCCTTTCTGAAATTGGAAATTCAACCTGAATATTTTGCTATTACAAAAATGTGAGTATTATTTAATACTTGCAAAATTGAACACCAATTGACTTTTGATTTAAACTTGTTTCACAACAGAAATTCAAAGAGAAAAGACACCTTCAGCATCCATATTCGTACTCTCATCCTTCTTTTAGTTGCAAGTTTGCTCAGTTGAGACTCTGTAAGTAGTCTCAATCCCTCCAATTGTTTTCCAGCAATTTTGTTTTGCTTGAAAACTCTGTTTCCCATCTCACTTTTTCAAGAAACCCCCTCCTTGGCCCAAAGAGGGATAGGCCTGTGAAAGTCACGTTGCCTTTTTACAATTTAAATTTTACAATTTAAAGTAAAGAACCAGTTCATTCAAAGACAACAGAAATGGTCAGTTTATCTAGCCACAGTCATACAGTACCCTACACATTTTTGCTACACAACCCCTCCTTTCTCTTTTGTGTTCCATTTTCCACCAGCATTTATTTGGGCAGCTTTTCTCAGCATCAGTAAGGGCATTTTCAGTAAGACCCTGTTTCATCTCCATATACCTTTTTTAGTAGGCCAAGGAATGCATATTCTTTCACTCACCTCTTCTTCACATTGGGCAGTAACTATTAATTTAGATGCTTTTACAGCTAATGTTTCACTCATTATATGTTAGCTATATCTATATATTTTCTGTCAAGATTATCTTAATTATCTTAATTATCTTTTGTTCAATATAGGCATCTGTAAATTGAACATGCTTCCTCCAAAGCCAGGAAGCATCATGTTAACTTAAATGTTAAAAAAATCACGTTAAATAATTGCCTAAGGCCCTAGTCTTTTTTCTGGTGAGGGCATAACAAGAAAACAAAAGCAAATATTGCTTGGCAGAGCCTGTGACCTTTTTGCTGAGAACACAACTACATGGGATGATAGGTTAATCATGCACACCGGCTCCCATGTAGAAAACCAATTATGAAAGCATGTTGTGAGGTAATGCATGTGGTGAAAAAAAAGCAGGATGAACTCACCACACTGTGTTCTCTGAAAAAGTCAGCACAGCACTTACCACTGGACCCAATGGAATTAGGAATTGCAAGGGGAACAGACAACGTAATACATTTTCTGCTATTATGCTACCGCGTCATCAGAATAGTCAAATATGGATTCTTTTCCGTAGAAAAAAATGAGACCAAACAGCGTTGAAGTGTTCCACTTGCAAAGTAGAGGACTCAGTTGTGTGGCATGCACTGGGGGTCTAAGATATCACCCAGGGCAGGAAACAGGGGAGACGGGTGACATGCCCTGTTTCTTGTAACCCAGGGACTTGGAGAGACTTGTGAAATCATCAGGAATCAGCACCATGCTGATCTCTTTTTGATTCTTATTCCAAGTAACCTTACTAGGGATAGACATAGAGAAATACATTCTCCATCCACAGCCACAATCAACCCATGCTGCATATGACTCTGTAGGGCCAATGGCATAGTGAGTTTCCAAAGTGAGATTGCACAGAAACAACTATGTTGAGCCAGGATTATTAAAAAGCTCACAGCAAGAATAAAGTTGCTAAGTTAATGATAACCGAGTGTCACTGACATTGAATAGAAAAGAGAAAATTTCTGGCAAAAACTCACCTAATATGTAGTATGTACAACTAGTATGTATAATGTGCCATGTACAGGTTCTACTGTGTAGTTACTAACTCTTATTTGGACTATATTTTTCTCAGAATTAGCAAAAATAAATTGATTATATCATGCTTTCCTTGATTAGACAAGGAAGAGAAGCAATAGCAAAAAATGTTGAAAAACCCGTGTGTCACTTTTTTTTTTAGAAAAAAAAAATCACATATCACATATCACATGTCTTGCAAAGCACTTCATCACTGATCTGTGAAAATGATTGTGCCTGTCAGCTTACCACTCAGATCCAAGAGAATATACAGTGACTGAGCTCAAGCAAAGCTTTCTTCTAATTTATTTCTGTGACAGATTTGGGCTACTCACAATGCCTTCTTAGGCTTCCTATCCCATGTCATATGGCTTGGTCAATAACAGGACTATTTTAATTGCAAATATCAGTATATAGTATGCAAAGCTGCAGACATCAGATTTCACTCTCAATTTTGTGAAGCTAGCAGGAATTTCGGTTGTGGCCAATTCTCTGAGGATCTGACTGGGCCACAGAAGTCTTAGGAGCAAGTGTAGTCAGTGAGGTCTCCGAAAAGGCTAAATCACAGCATTCTTGGCTCTACAGTATTAAACTATTCTGAAAAACCATTTTCTTCCCTGTTTCATAAGCATATTGCACCAGACATCAAAAACATGGCCTTAGTAGAATAAAATTGTTTTCTAAGGTCTGAGAGGCATATTTTGCCCCAGCTAGTATGAGTATTTAACAAGCATGAAGGTGGAGCTTGTCCATCTCTATATATCACCAACTACAAACCCAGAAAAATGTGTGGATGTGATATTTTGTCTCTGTGTCCTCCTCTTTAAGATGATATATCAGAGAATTAGGATTTCTTGCAACTGTGAAGTAGATTCACTCCTTTCTCTCCTTGAAGAGACCCTTTTACATTCCCACATGATAGGAATTGAGTGATGGAACCAAGAAGTCATCTCGCAACCTTCTCCAGTCCACTTTCTCATGAGGAGGGAAGCATCATTGCTGTGAAATACACTGCTCTCCCGCAGTGCAATTGCAACCATGGAGCAGCTTTTGCACTAGATTGCAGCTGACAGCTCAAGGTATGAATTTATGCAAAACCTGGCCAGCCAGAGTTGGCCAGAAGTTAGAATTTTCCCTTCAGCAATACTATAAAATATTTAAATAACAACGAATTGCTGAAATGAAAAAAAAGTGTAAATTTATAAGTTTGCCTGGGATTTTCCTTGCTGTTCTTACATTTCAGTGATAACACAAGCCACATAATGCAACTTAATTCTGCTTGCAGACTCTTAAGGTACTTAATATAGTATCAATGATCTTGCATGAGAAAGTGATCTGCTGTAATGAATGCTGTAAAACACAGGCTATAATATAGCACCTCAGAGATGCAAAAGTCTCCTAGATGTACATCACCTCTCTTTACATATATATACACATGTGCATTCATGTTCACAGACACGTACATTCACAACCACTGTTCCTGAAAATCACAGACACTACTCCAAAACAATTGTTAGGGTCCCACAGTTCAGATATTGTAAGTTTAAGTCTATTTCAGAAAATATTTCTGAAATACTTCACCATAGGCTGCCTCTATCTTTAGATAGAACATCTCACAATATGAACTTTGTAAGTTTTTTTGGTGTAGTTGAACTGAATTTCTTCCTCCAGTGAAGCTCATCAAAGTATGCTGATATTGTGCTGGAGTTGTGCTGGTTTTAGGGTGTAGGAAGAAGATCCCAGATTGTCAGTGCAACAATAAAGAGAAGGAATCAAAACTGTTCCCTTTGTAGCCAGCTTCAGGCATCCTTTATTCATTGCTTGAGCTCTAATCCAAAACTTGTAAATCTTCCTTTAACACAGTGCCGTATTCCTGGGCATTTTGCCTCTTCCACACACCTTGTGCCGTGCTATTGCCGGCGTGCAATAATTGTGGGGCTTCTGGCTTGGCTTGATCTCCTCTGAGACTGGTTAATGACTGTAGGACAAGCATGGTTTTGTTGTGAATCCAATACCTTTGTTTTTAGCCTTAACAGTAAAATTTTCAGGTGGTCTTTAGAAGCCTAAGTGCCATTTTCAAGACGGAATGAGGCTCCTACACATTTAAGACACATAAATGTTATTTAAGTCACTTAAAACAGGCACTTAAAAAGGCAATGCAGGTTCTTAGCTCTCATCAAGTTCAACAGAAAATTTAACTCTTTTGCTTTTCAGTGCTGAGCAGCACACTTGTCAGCATTTGACCTGATGCTTTTGGAGCTTATGGGAGGTGATCTTGAACATTTTGACTCCCTGTGTTACCATTCTCCCAGAATTTCATGAATAGATTACAAATCCATAGAAATGTCTATGTAATCTATGTATTCTGTATCAGATTCTGTGTATTCTATATCAGATTCAGACCATAATTCTATGTATTCTGTATCAGGTCTTTAAGACTGGCCATTGTGATTGATCACCATCTTGACGTAATTATGACAAATGCTAGTGTTCCATAATTAATCCTGGCAGGTTTATCTCTATTCTCTGAAGATAAATCATATTTTAAAGATACGGTTTCAGACAGCAGGTGTAGAGACTCAAGTCACATCTCCAGTGTTTCTGTTTTAGCTTTGCTTAAGATTTCTTTTTAACTCAGTGCATGGGTCTTCTCCGAGTGTGACATTCAGTTTGAACAGTGTTTTAGCCTGGGCATTCAGGGGTTACCATAATTGCTTATATGTCTCCATCGTGAAACATAAGTGCAGTAGGAACATGCAGAACAACAGTTCTCATTGTGCTCGTATTGGTATTAATCATTATCTTTTATAAACTCTTTGAGACAAAGTCAAACAAAGAAATCATTCACTTCACTGCACTTACGTTGCTGAACACACAAAGAATTTTTTGAGATGCGGTTGTGTTTTTAATGCGTAATCACTTGTGATATTTTAAATATTCTCTTTTTCCTTTTTCATAGCTCACTTACATAATAAATATAATATTTTCTGCTCTCAGAGTATGCCAAAAGAGCTATTTACTGATGAGGATGCTGCCTGAGACACTGGAATAGTTGGACTGAGCAGGGAACTAAGCATCTTTCAGCCCTCTGTACTTCTGTCCTTGAGACTCACTAACTTTTTATCTGAGATAAAGCAATAGCTGGGGACTCCGGACAGAGAAATTAAGTTAAAACTCCTAAAATAATTTTAAAATATTTCTCTCTCACACAGTCTGCTAATGCCATAACAAGCACTTAACAAAAAGCTTTATATTGTATGTAATGACTGTCTGGCTTGACATCAATCCCCTCTGTCTAGATATAGTGCCAGCTGGGACTAGGTCTACACTGGTGCATCACTTGGACATTTTCCCATGGTCACTCTTACTGCTGAACTTTTGGAGTGGTTTCTTACATGATACTGGCCTGTGCCAATGAGCACTCACCCAGGAATAACTCAGGAATCATGATGGATGAAGGAACGATCCCAATATTCAATTTGGATGTGACTACCCTGTTTTTGGAAGGCTTATGAATGCAAGCCATGGTGTGCGAGTTGGCCTCTAGGCCAGACAACTGTCCATTACACATTTTACTGGCTAATATTTACATAAGCAACTAAACTGGAAATAGCTCCACTAGTCTCCATCATTACTGCCACATTTTGTATTATATCTAGGAAGCATGGCTTTGTACCTCCAACATTTTAGGACATGCAGCCAGCTTGGCACATGGCATAACCACCTCAGGAGTCTTTTACAGGACAACTGCCAGAAAGAGCTTTTTTTTCTCTGTAGTTTCTCTGGACAGGGGGGCAATAGAGCCAGTCGGAATCTCGTATGCGGGGAAAGCAAAGTAGGACAGACTGGAGGCAGCCAAGGAGCGCTCTGTCTCACACACCATGCACAAGAGATGCCACAGCCCATCCTGAACATCCTTCGGCACAGGAAGGATGCACCCATCTAAGCCCCCCTCTCTGCAGTATAAATAGAGCCAGCCGCCACGTCCCACTGCAGTCTTGTAAGATTGAGACTACTACAGGTTTTCAGACCATCAGAAGTCCAAGGAGGGTATGGTACAGATCTATACTTCTGAAATTAGGCTAACCATTGGATTTTCCTTAACAGAGGCTGTTTTCACTTCCTCAATTTGTGCATGTGCATGAGCCCAAGGAGCTAATTATGAATACACTTTGGTGCATAGAATGAAGTACTTTTCACCCTAACTTAGAAAAAATAGATATCTAAAAACCTTTTATTCAGTATGTTCTATATGTTATAAAGCAAAATGAAAGGAAACATTTATCATTTAAAGTATCAACAATTTTGATTTCCAATTACTAGAACATATCCTATCTTAAACTGATATTATTATTTATTCAATGCTTTGACTAAACTGAAAGATTTTTATCTTCTTTCTGATCAGACAATCAGATAAACACTAGTTAGTGAAGACTCTGCACAGGGGAGATAACCCATGACATAATACCCATAACCTATAACTACATTAAATATTCACCGTTGGGAACATTACAGCAGTGTGAAAGGACAGATAATTCCTGTTAGATTCTGCAGACTGGGGGGTCCAGCACAGTGCCAGTGAAGTCAGCAGCACCCAGACTTGGCACAGCCTCATGCTGGTTAGTTTGAATAACTTATTAGCATGTGCTGGCTCTATGCTTGGGGTTGATGATTCACCATGATCATGCTAATTAAGGCTGAACAAAAGTCATGTGTGTGGCAGAGCGAATCAATGTAATCAATGAACACAGTGTTATAGATTATGGAAAGCCTTGTAGCCACTCAGACATTTTACACACTTGCCTGGATTTGGCTAATGCTCTATGGTGAAGAGAACATGAATCCTGGAGCCAAGGCACGTGGCATGCTCTAGAAGAGTCAGTATAGTGAAGGAAGGCAGAGATGCCCAGGGACTTCCAGTGGGATAGACACTACCTCTCCTATAAATCTGAAGGTACATCTTAGGTCACTGGCTTATCAGACGCTTCCTGAAGCATGATGATGATAATTCTTTCACACAGTTGCATTATTTTGGGAGCACAAGCTTTAGAAGAACATCACTCCAGTAAGCTATAGCCCTCTAGGCTCCATTAAAAGCTCAGCTGTCAGAGCTGGTACCCTTTCCACAGCCATGTATCTGCATTCTCAACAGAGGTGCAAGCTGTGAGCAGGTGAACAGCAAGATTCAAGCCAGGGAAGAGGATGTGTGAAGGACTTGCTTCACTTTGGTAGTCCAGGTACTGGCAGACATTAGGACACAAGGCAATGAGTTCTGATCCACAGTCACAGGACCCAGGTGCACTGGTCAGCACAAAAGCTTAGTCGAGTGTATTTTACTTGCTTGCCTATCTATCTACTTGGTCCCTTATCTCCTACCTATTTTACTTCTTCACCTGTGCCTCACTGAACTTACATCTATTACAGTCTCAGTCCTGTTTTGGTTCCAAAATATGAACACGCAACTAGCGTCTGAGGCAAAAACAGATCAAGCAAAAAACGTTCAAACACGACTACCCAATTTTGATTTCAGAGACTTCATAACCCAAATAGCAAAAGGACATGTTATATTTATTCTGAAATGGAAAGCACAATCTTAATTTCTTTTAAAAGTTATGTTTATGCTACACATCATTCTAACCTGATGTCTGCCAGTATTGGGTTTTTCAAATAAAGCAGAGCTATACACACACGTACGTAATGATAAAAATAGCACCAGAGAAAACTTAAAAATCATGTAATGTTTTCAAATTATAGGCTAGATAGCAAACAGTTCCACACATTTACACACCAGAGAATCTACAGAGAGCAAGTCACCATTGCAATCCAAATTCATATTGTCAACCGTAGCCAGTATCGTAAAACTACTGTGGTAATAGAGTAGAATGAATTCAAATTTTTGGCTTATGTAGATTATGTATCCAAACATATGCAAGGAAAGTTATGTTCTGAATGAAGTGTTACTTTATCTAAAAAACAGAAACATCTTACATACTTTTTTCATTGACCTACAACATCATTCCAGATTACTAAATGTAAAAACAGCAATTCGATCACATTTTACCCTTGATAACAAGGTCTTATCTAATGTTTGCTTTGTGGATGTAAATTGAAAGAAAGAAATCCATTAACATTTAGACTCACTGAAATCATAAAGAAATGCACTAAGTTTTGATAAATATTTAAATTTTTCTAAATGACTTATCTTGTTCTTTTGTTGATTTCTATCTATCTGAATAAAAAAAGGCAGAATGAAAGCTAGGGGAAAACTAGAGAGAAATAATTACAATTTATTATTTTTACATAGCATATTCCATTTGCTAAGCACTTAAGAAATATTTTCAAGCAACTGCATCTGAAATAGGGTTTATGAAAAGTTTAATAACCTTGGCAAAATAGTACATATAATTACCTTCCAAAAATGCTATTAGGATTGAAAAGAGATTGCAAAGTCAGGAATTGCCAGAATTAAAATTGCCAAAAGAACTTGAAATCAATTCCCCTGGCCATTTATGTTATGCCACAGTTACCTGACTAAGTACTATTTTTCCTCACAGGGCCCATTTCTTCTCTGGGGCTCTGGGAGGATAAGTTTTTCAATGTTTTTGTTTTATTCTTGCTGGTGAACATGCGATACCATTTGCCCTGCAGCGCACTCCAAAGACAATGTTCTTGCGAGGTTTATGAGCATGTCAGGAGCAGTCACCATCCCTCTCGCATCCTAGCCCTTACAAATGGGAAAATAGGGGGTACTCTTACTGTTTTGTGAAATTAGAAGGGTCTAAATCTCCATTTTGGGCAGGAGGAATAGAGAGGCATGGATTACTGGCAGTCTGCCCTCTTCTGAGTGCCGAAGAGGATGTGGGGGAGGATTTTATTTCCCCCTTGAAGAATTGTTGTTTTTAATGCTGGAGGTATACACTGGTATTTATTTATATATTTGCTACTTAGACACCTGGGAGTGTAGCCCAAAAAATGAAAACACTGCATTAATAATCATGTGCGGTATATTTGATTTAAGCCATGTGCCCAGCTGTGTATAACAGCTCTGGGCGAGCGCAGGAAATGAGCTAAGGTGCTAAAGGCAATTTATCAGTAAAATTTCAACTGCTTTTGCCAGGAGCCACACTTTTCCTCACTTGCAATTGCTTCCTCATGCACATTTTTCAGTTTTCCCAACAATCAAGTGGGACTAGAGAGAACAGCCACCTCCACAGCCCAACTTGCCTGTTTTGCAGAATAAACAAGGAAACAGTGTCTAAATATGTTCATATGACTGCCATATGCCACGTACACAGGGAGGAGTGAGTTAACACTGCCTGAGAAACTTATCTCTGTATCTCTTTTCAATCAGGCATTTGGGGTTCAGTTCCAGATGGTGGAGGGAAACATGGTCAGGTGGGGAACATGGTCAAGTGGATCTAGTCTTTTATAGCTATTATTCCTCTCATTTCAATTCTCTCTGCTTCTACCTTTCAGTGATCTTTGGTCCCATCACTGTCTGCCTTCTGTCATTGTCCACCCACCCTTGTCTACTTTCCATGCCCCAGCATGAACTTCTTGAACATGTCCTTTGGATAACCTTGCCCAGAAAAATCTCTTTTCAACCATAGTTCCCCTCATTTCCCAGCATTTTCAGTATCAACTTTTTTTTCCAGTCTGCCTGCAGAGCAGATTCAATTCTCTTCCCTCATGTCTGACCAGTTTCTCCTCACACTCTGTTATCCAGCTGCCTCTTTAACACAACCATCTCTGCTCTCATTGCCTTCCATCTCCAATTTTCCCCAGCTGAATTATCTCCTACTGTGTCCTATCACTCTACTTCTCTTCTCAGGCTCTACCATTAATCTTTAATTGATTCTATTTTCCCCTTGGCAATAATTACCACTCTCCTTGGCCAGGCCAAAAGTCCAGGCTCCTCATCTTTAAATAATGATAAAAGACCATGTCTTTAGTTGTAGTCTGTCCTTAACTCTGATCCAGTTATTAGCTTGAATAAGGATGTTCTTCATCTTTTTTTTTTTTTTTTTTGGATTCTGTGAGGTTCTTATGAGGGACTCACCTGCACCACAAAAGGGAACGCTCCCCAGTTTCACACCCAGGTCAAACGAGCCAACACAACATGCAGAGGAGAATTTGTAATTTGGCTAAGCATCAAGACATGGTACTGAGGGAGCACAAGGCAGAGCTTTCTTACACAGGCGCTGCCAAACTTCAAGCTCTGCCCTTGGAATTTTGAGCATGCCAGCTCTTTCAAAGAAAAAGTTCCCAGTCCTTTTTTTCCACACTAGTGGAAAACACGGTCATTTTTTTTCCTTGCTCTTATCCTGAATAACAGCTAAATTGTTCTGGCTGCTGTTTTCCATAAATACTCCTCCACCTGAGGCAGAGACCCAGTGCAGCAACTGCATGCTCAAATTAGTAACATTTGGTACATTTGCAGCAGTTTATGAAAATGCAGAAATACCACCAGATCTCCTTAAACAGTCATATATTTTCAGAAATATATGGGGTGATGTCAGCAGAATTTACTCTATCACATGTAATCAATCCTTACTGATTTTCCTTCTCCACCCCTATTTGTATCACTAACTTCTGCTGATAGTCTTGAAATTTGTGTACTCACATATGGTGTGTCTTTCTTCTCGCTCAATGAGAAATCATGCAAATATTTCTTAATTACTTCTATGATTTCTAAGTGAAATGATTCTTCAAGCATTTGTAAAGAAGAATATCTGATTGAAAAATATACTAATATAAAGCTTCATTTTGCAAGGGTGAGGAGGTTACATGGCAAATAAATGCTGTTCTCTATCGCACAGAGAAGAACAGAAAGTGTAATAATCTTTCAGAAAAGATAAAAAAAAAAAAAAACACCTACCTCTAAGCAGGGAACAGATGGCTAATCAGGTTATTCCTATGTTACAGACAAGCATCAGTTTTTCTGGAAATTCTCCAAAAGTTCAACATTCACTAAGAAGCCAAGCTACACATCTGCACAAGGACTTGAAGGAAACTGGAGTTGGAAGCCAAAATCTTACAATTTCCCCCCAAAATGATATTTTACAATGCTTTGTTTCAAAAACATCAGAGAAGATATAAAGGAAGCAATGAGATGAGATTGCCTTGTAGCTATCGTGTGCATGCTGTTAAGCTGTTTAAACAATGGTAAGAGACTTATATGAATAATTTTTTATTTCAGCAGCTGGTATATTCATTCCAAAACTAAAAAGAAATAAAAGGGCAGAAAACTTCAGTTCTGGCCATGTAGAACCCATTATTTTAGTAGCTTGTTATATAAAAATCTGCTTCATTCAGTTTGAAACATTTTGCTTCAGTTTACTCCTCACATTAAAAAGAGCATCTTGAAAATGTCTCAACAAAGAGGTAGAACGCAACCAACTCTACTAAAATCACTGCCATTTTCCTGAAGATGTGTTTATTTTTCAGTGCATATTTATTTTCCTGTGAATACCCTGCTTTGGCAGGAGGGCAATTTCTATTTACCTTTCACTTTGAAATATACTCCTTAGACATATTTGAAAGTCTCGTGATATACAATGGCTCAGTAGGAGATTTTTATTCATAAAAATGCACTTAATACCTGTTAACTGAGAGAAGAAAGATGCTGTGAGATGCGGAGAACTGCATCTGCTGCATCAAGTGGGGAAGTGAGAGAGCTGGTGTATTTGAGCTGAGAATGAATGTCCTGGTCAGGAGACTGGTACCTCATTGGGGACTATCATCCACTACCACACCTCAGCTAAGAAGAATTCCTCCTTTGCAGTCACACGCTGAAACAAATTTCTGATAGAAAGCTAATATCAAAGCTTCCCCTCTTCCTTGGAGATGTTGTTGAACAGAGATTTAGTGTGCTAGCTCCTAGTGTGTACCTTGCACTTTGCTGAGAAATGATCCCAGCAGGATTTCAATCTAGCAACCAGGTTTGCTTCCTGTTGGTCACATATTCTGCTATAACATCTACCAACCATTCACGAACCGGAACAGCCGAAGCTTCTGTGTTATGTGCATGACCAAATCAGACCCACGTGGAAAGCCTATTTCTGGCATAACACATTTCAGTGGTGGCGAGCAAGCAGAAAGGACTTGGTTCAGTCCAAAATGCTGATGAGCCTCATCTGCCAGCAGTAGTGACAGGAATCAGAAGGAGAGGGCAGGTCAGGATTTGGAGCTGTTGGTAAGGATTAGCTACTCACAGTTACTTTATGAAACGTCACTGTGATTGAGAGGATCACCTGTTAATGATGTTCATCATTTTTTCCAATGTTGCTGCCTGAAGAACCAAGTCACAAGTCCAAAGTGCCCACAGCCTGAGTGTCATTTGGGTTGAGGAGGAAGACAAACAAGCAGAGGACATCATGGATGGTCATCCAGCTCAGAAAGCTGGATGTCCGCTTGATGGTCCACTACAACAGAATACCACATTCAAATTCCCAAGGGCAGACATGGTCCAGGCATGGAATTCAGAGTCCCAAACTAAAAGTTGTGGCTTTGCATAAACCTAGCTGCCTCAGGAGCAGCGGAGTCTCACATCAGCACAACATGAATGAAATTCAGGTGAGGCTGGAATGGCTGCACCTCAGTTCATGGTGCCAGGGGACCAACCTGACCTCACCCCTCGGCGATATATTCACACAGATGCTGGCTCAGGCACACAAGAGATCCGACTTCCTGCTTCCCTTTGCACAGCCATCTCTGCGCTCCCAAGCAGAGGGGAGCATCTGGCCCTTGCTAAACAATGAATTGCAGTTTCTGTATTTGTTTTAGGGCCAGATGTCTCTCTTCAAACACACTGCAAATGATGCAGTGCTGGAAACATTCTCACTAGAGCATAGTCTGACTTGAATTGCTAGAGCTCTGGCTTCCAGCCTTGCCTAATTTTCTGCATTGAATGTGTGTCTCGTTGTAGTCTGCCAAGTTCAGAAGTGATCTCAATACATGTTTTAATTTATTCTTGTGAAGATTTTTAAACTTTTGCTAATTATCATGAAAATTAAAATAAGTTATATTGGCGCTAGTATGGATTTCTTGACACCACCACCTGTCAAAGCCTGTATTCATGCTTTGCCATACTCTTAGGGTGCATTTTAAAAAAAAATCATCTGCTCAGAGCTGACTGACTTGCTAAGGGGTTTCAGAACTGTTTCTTCCTGGTTTTGCTGGATTAAAAGAAGAAAACTGAATTAATGAGCTCCTAGTAGGAGCTGCTCTACTGTGAGTTTTGGCTGAAGTGTTAAGTACCTCAGTGGGACCACTGCCTACCTGTGCTGCCCTGGCTCAGTTCTGCCTGCCTGATTCTTGGCCTTGCCACAGTCGTTCTGCTTATCCAGCCTGCCTTGCTCGGCTGTTTCATGAATAAGTGTCTGATTTTCTCAGTCTTTGCTTTTGCCAGCCACAGGACTAAGGGGAACATTCAAAGCACTGCCTAGGAGGGAAGCTAACAGTTTTTGTGAATAAATAATGGGATCGGTGCTCATATGGCCAGGAGCTATTCTGAAAAAAATGTATCCATAAGTGTCTGATTAAACAAGATGTGCTTTGTCAGAAGCTCATGACTTTGGGATTTTCCCCTATATGCGCACATAAGGCTAGGAACTCAATGAACATTTTTAACTGTAAAAACAAGAGTTGGATTATAATGAAAAAGCAGGCTATCCAATTTAGCAAGTATTCATGGACATTATTATAGGTAACCATAGCTGGTGAATATCTGGCTACAATTCATGGATTAATGCAGTAATTATAAATATCTACAGATTAGATAGCATTGGGTTTTCCTTTATAAGCAAAATTTTATGATGAGAAAATATATTCTAAGTCAGAATGCACATCCAGTGCTCTGGCTTTGAGAGCAATATTAATGGCCCATAAAAGGGAAATAAAAGGAAAAGTCATTCTGTTTAAAATGTTCAACTCATTTAATTTACACATAAATTTTCCTGAGCCAAGAGGCCGCACAGGGTACTGACAACCTGCGTTAAAAACAAAATTCAGCTGCCCTCAACCCAGGCAGTTTCTTCTTTATACCACAAATATCTAAATAGAAAATTCCATCCAGATTACATGGGCTTTCTAGGGCAAATGACCATTAATCACATTAGACAATTGACAGCTCTTAAGTATGATTATTTTGCAACCCACAGGTGCTCTAATGTGATGAAATGTGGGAATACCACCTGTCAAAAGCACCAGTTGCAGGCCCTAGGAGCTCTTGGTTAGTTGGCCCTTGACGTTGTAAAACACGTGGTGTTCATAGACCTTATAAGTCAACTGTGACAGCATTTTAAATTGTATTAGTTTCCCTCCCCCCGCCGCCTTCTTTTCTTTTAAAATACATATTGAAAGGGAAATACGAGGATGTTGGTTTTGAGGAAATCCCCTTATGAAACGGAGAGGCGATTTCTGCAGTGCTCTTTCTCTCCAAAAGATTCTAAGCTAATCTTTTTCTATTAAAAGCAAAATGCTTGCTATTTATTGGTGGTGATCTATAGATTTGACATACTGCATTTGTGCAGCCAGTGTGCTCAGTGCACCTCTCTCCCTACAGAAATGCACAGAGAGCCACCCACAAAGGATGCTTAATGCTTGTGCTCATGCCAGGTAATTATTTACCAAGATAAATAAATACAAACTCAATATGTTTTTCAGAGACCTTCTAACAGATCCAATTGTTTTGTATTATCCAACTATTTCCAAAAGAAATCAAGTGACACTTTCAGACATGGCATAGGATAACAGAGAAGGGAACAACAAGAGAAAAAATGTAGAATGTTGTATACTAGGAAAAAAAAATGTAATAGAGAAAGGAATACAATACTGGGGTAGATAGGCTGAGAACAGAGCATAGATTAAAAAAAAAAAAAAAAAAAACCTTGCTCCAGCGGAGTCAATGGCTTCCTAATGATGTGCATAGTTCTAGCCTTTCATTGCAAATTGTGGTATTTTGGACCTTTGGCTTCACTGACTTTGTGGGAGTGAAGCATGCAGCAAGGTGAGCTTGCTATGATAAGCAGAAGGCTCAGATCCTATCAGCTACAACTAACCTCCTCTCCTTGTCATTCTCCAAATTACCCTCCCCTCTTGGTAACTTCCACAGCTAATTTCATAGAATAATTAGGAATTCTAAGACAGTGAATGATACTCATCATAAATCATGAAGACTACTTAATTAGGGCCTATTGTAGATAAGTCTTAATGACATGATCTTGCCACAATGCTTCATATTAACTTGAGAAAGATGTTTGCCTTTCGAGTTAACGAGCTGGTGACTCACTAGCTGGAAAGTGTCCATTTACTTCATTTAGCACCAAAAAGAAAAGAGATTTCTATTTCTCGGCTGTGCTGTTATTACCTATTACCCAGAACCAAGAAATAGAGGATGAAATATATATTTCTTTCTAGAAAGCTGAAGATGAAATATATATTGCTTTCCAAGTCACAGTCTGATGATTTAAATGAAGTTTCCAATTTAAAAATGTCCATGCACCAATTGAGATGGAAGCTAAGTACCTATGGAAAATGTTAGGATCTTGGGTTATTCAGTGTTGCAGGTATCATAAGATGTTGACAATCAAGCAATCTAATGTGTAGTTCCAGTTAAATATGCTAAAAATAATAGAAGCTACTGTTTTTTATCATGCCTATACCTCTGTCACCTTTAGCTGTTAATGCTGAGTAAACTTGCAGTATTAAGCCCTGAAGTAGCAATTATGATTTACTCAATTTCTTGTTTGTAATCAGAATGTTTGAACAATGACCAAGTGACAGTTGCATAAAAATATTATTTTATCCTTTTATACTCCAATTCAATTCCAATGATCCAAGATCCCCAAGATTCCATTCCAATCTGTAAATGCTTTCTTTCTCAGTGAGAAGAAAACACCAAAAACATCCATATGAGTTTAGAATGTTTACTTTTTGTGATTACTTTCTATTGGAAACTCCTCAATAGACAGCAACAGTCTAGATAGAAAGCAACAATCAAGACTTCTATGGAATCACTTGCCAAGATCACAATGAGAACATAATAAAGATCAAAGAGAAAGGCATGATGATATTTGTCCCCTTGTTAATCACGTACCACTTCTAATTATGATAGTTTGCTCAGTCTGACATAAAACCCTTTGGAGGACAGAACCAAACAGCCTAGTTTATTCAAAATGCCAGTCATACAGAATATAAGGGGAGCAGTTGTTACTAGGCCTATTCCCTGAGGCAGAACTGATGGAAAGATGGTCCACATTTCTGCCCCAGAATTTTTTCATATATACATATATACACACGTATATATCTATAGCAATACAACATACTTGACATTTCATATGTGTACAGGGGAAATTCTTTTTATTGACAACAGCATGCTTAGCTCACATTTGAGAAAATAACAAACATCTGAAGCTAAGGAGCATATGCAGAAGTCTCATCTTTGACTAGAATCTCTGTGCAAGAATATTTTGATGTGTGTGATAGAGATTTGCACCGATAAATTTGCTTTTATTTGAAATCTTGCTACAGTCAGCTATTGTTTATGAAATTATGCTAGCAGACTGAAAAAAAAACTCATGCACCCCAAAACAAAGCAGGGAACAGTTTAAAGGGCTAAAAGTATTGTCCTAGAAAATAGTTACTAGCTTGTACAATTTTATACAAAGTTATGCAAAGTTGTCCTTTTACTAGCCATTTTCTCAGCATGTCTACAACGTACTCACACAAAATAACCAAATAAATCATAACAGGACTTAAATCATTTTGCTCTCCGAGCCTGAAAAGCGAACGAGTTTTGAGGAAATTTCCCTTCAGCTACTTCACTGCCAAGTTACCAAGTTACCAGTCCCTCTGAACTCTATACGACCATGACAGGGAATCAGAGGATGTCATGCCAGACATCTTTTAATCCTCTTGTGTTTAGAGGTCTGGAACATCTGCCCTGTGATGAAGGACTGAGGGAGCTGGGCCTGTTCAGCATGAAGAAGAGAAGGCTGAGAGGGGGCTGAGGGGTGCCATGTGCTCTAGGCGACCCTGCGTGTGCAGGGGGTTTGGACTAGATGATCTGTAGAGGTCCCTTCCAACCTTAACGATTCTGATTCTGTGGTCTAAGCTAGAGTCTTTTGCCTGTAGCCAGCTGCCCTTTCCTTCAAAGCTTCAAAATCACGAGAAGAAAAACATCGTGTAGTGATAGACTGTCCCAGCAACCCTCCTTCTGTAGCTACCCCTTCTCCAGCTGCAAAGAAAATTCTCCCTGCAATCCCTCAAATGGAGAATAACTGGTAACTAAAGAAAACCACAACACTTTTTCAATGCCAGGAAGTTATGAAAAGTAACGTAAAACCCAGAAGGATGTTTTGCATATGATTTGAATACTACTGTGAAGCCTTATGTGGCATGTTGTTTAGACTAAGGGATGTACTTGGAAAGAATAGAAGAGTAAAGGAGATAGAAAATAAAAAACATCTGTAAACAGGTATCTGTAAGTACAAAGAGGAAAAAAATTAAAAGCAGTTGTGTAATGCCTTAACACAGGAAGGTAAATTTCTGAAGAATGAGGTAAATTGTATGTTGATGAGGACCAAAAAAAATAGAGGGAGGGAAATGCCAAAGTCTTGGTGATTCATGATGATGACATTAACAGGCTCAATTAGGATAAGAATAGCAGCATAAGTAAAAGACTTGCAAATAAATCCCAAAATAACAGCAACGATGAATAAAGAACAAATAAGGAGGTAAAAGAAATAGATGCACAAAAGTACGCTAAATGAAAATCAACACAATAGTAATCAAACATAACTAAACATTTCTATTTCCACAATTATAATGTAAGTCTCAGAGAAGCAAGTTCAAAGAATCCACGCAAAATAGAAAATCGTCTTCTTTCAGCTGAAACATTTTTACTTAAAAACTTTCCAAAGGAAATTAAAAAAAAAAAAGTTGAGTGTGATGCAACAGTAAATTTAATTCTCTTATAAATGTATATGGCCATGAAACAAGTTTGAATTCAAGAGAAAGAAACTCTCATATCTGCCAGACCTGGAGCTATAGTCACTGATCAGATAAGAGACAAGAAAAGCTCTTTTGCCTAAAGTAGACACTTCAGGCGTTTTAAGAATATCAGAAAAGGAGACTATTCCCCAAAACGCTCTCCAAAACTTGACTCATCTAACAAACTCTAAACTCATCTAGAATTTTCCAGAAGTTCAAAAAAGTTGTTCATGATGAGTGTATCATGACTAGTATATTAAATTTTTATGCACCTCAGTACTTATAGCTTTGGGCCAAGACCAGAAGTTGAAATAGTGAAATATTAAACAAACACTGAGAGAGGCTGTACTCGTGGTATTTGCAACTCAGCAAAAGCCAAGAAGCATGGGAAACCTCAAAGAGGAGCTGATGCCATGAGATATCCAGTTCAAGACCACAGTGTCTTTGACGCTTATCCAAAAAGAAATCACAAAACTCCCCACATGCACTAAGCACAAGCACAAAGCCTTTTGCTCAGAATATATCTGTTACCTGTCTTAGACGCAAGTTGCACATGATCCAAAAAGAAACCTTGCTGTGAGCTCTGTGTCAGCTCATGGGTCAGATGTATCCTTCAGAGAACAGTTTGTATCATGCAACAAGCCATCCCGACCTGCTGGATCCTTGCAAGTTGCCCAGTCTGTACCACAGTTTATATTGCTCATGCCAAAGTCAGTGGCCAGTTCTCTTCCTTTGCAGCATATGGTAATAAGAAAGGGTTTTGTTTTTGCAAAAAGGCTTTCAAGAATTGAGTGGGATCATGACCTCCTTGTAGCCATTGTACATATATTGCACTGCTCACCCACGGGGAAGCCCACGTGGCTTGTTCTTTGTGCTGTGTCATTAATTTAGAACTGGAACAACCTCAGCAAAGTTTGCTATTCACTTTTTGATCAAAAGTTGACCCAAATGTGCTGAAATTCAGAAACCTTGCAGTGAAAGCAGCACCCGAAGAATACCACGTGGCTTCAGGGGTGCCAGGGAAGCTTTTGGATGACAGAGAGAAGAGCTTCTGTGGAATGTTTACAGCCTGAGAATGAAAGCATGCTCTGAACAAAAAAGGAAAAAGACTTCCTGCAAGACCACAGGCAAAGACAAAATACTTTGTTCCTTTTTTCTACATGTCATTCTAATATAACTTTTACCTTTAAAGCATTTTATGTTCACCTTCAATCCCAAAATATTTCACAAAGTATTTTGCAGCAGTGAAAGCAGAAGGAGACAAAACAGTCATGTTCAGTGGAAACTTTGAGATAACACACAGAAAACTCTGCAAATGAAAGGTGTCTATCTAAACAAGTCACTCAAATAAATAAAAAACTTGACAAAGCATTGACCTTTTATATCTTCACTGCTAGGAACAAACCAATGGTGGGTGGAAGAAAAATACCTCAGAGTCCTGACCTTTTCATTGCAAGGTATTGGTCATAGGGGATAAATCCATGAAAACCTAATATTGTAAAGATTCATGGTGCCCAGCAGAAATCAGTCGCTGTTTCTATCTGTTGAATTTACATAGCCCTTAATCAGAATGTCTGAACATCCCAGATATTTTAAATGCTAGCCATTTTTTTTTCTCTTTTTTCCTTAGGTGATGTTTAAGTTTATATATATATATATATATATATACACACACATATATATGCATATATATGGAGGTGAAGAAAGATGAGGCAAATGGGTGACAAAGATATTTCATGCTCTATCTAGAGATCAGTCACCATTCTTGTTGTTTTTTGATAAATGACTTCAGATCTGACAAAATTTGAGTCACCTATAGTCATGACAAAATTTGAGTCACCTATAGTCATATAATCCCTAGTGCTTTTCACTCTCACTTCCCTCTCTTAAGCAGACCTCCCCCTGATGCTCTCTTTCCTGCCTCTCCTGTGATGGCCTATTGAGGAATCCCCTGTCCAGGTCCAATTTATTTAAAAAAATACTTTCTCCAGCTAATAGTTGCAGTCAACACAGACACCCTATTGGGCTGGTTGTCATATTTCAACCAAGATGATGCACAGTAAATACCAGCTAACAGAATTCCTTTCCACACGCTCTTTTTTTTTATTTTCACAATAATCTTTGAGAAGGTTTTAGAAGAATATTACAGGTAAACTAGAATTTCTTACGGTTAAACAAACTTTATTTTTCTACACTCGCTTAAAGAAAAAAGAGAAACTAACAATATAGCTGGTCTCACATTTACTTCTTTTATGAACAGAACACCGAACGAAATTGACTCCTGATTAACTTCAAATTATAGTCATGAGAGAAAGCAGACAGTATATGCCTGCCTTTATTCTTTTATGTACATCTGTAGCACAACCTCTCCTCATTAAAGGTGGTCAGTTCTGCTACAACCAACTTACCTACCACCCGCATGTTGCGTGTCCATTTTTGCTACCTAGAAATAAAATCTCTTTGGTCTCACTTTCTCTAATGGTGTATTTGTTTTGTTGTTGCCTAGGTAACTATCTTAGCCTTTTTGAAAGCATCCAGCCTGAATTTTAATAAATGTGCTAATGGAGGGGCTACACTAAAGATCAATGACTTTTTTTTTCTTTTTTTTTTTCACACACACATGCACACTCACACAAAAAAAAAAACCTACAAAACAACAGGAAAAACAGTGACTTCTATATTATTCTTGCATTACTGCTCTGCAGATGGAAGGCTAATAGATGAATATTATACTGGTTGGGATGGAGTGAAGTGAAAATTAGCTCAAAGGTAAAATGAACTTGCCATATGACTGGAACTAAAAAGAATGATTTAGAAATTCAGATTTTGCTATCCTGTGCATCCTACCCTAGCAGCATTTCCTGCCTCTGTCAATCATGCCTACATTGTACCTTTTTTAAAAAAAAATGGTCATATAAAGTTAATCTGCCTATTCAGAATCACTGCATGCAACACAAAATGAATTATGCATATACGTTGGATGTTGAGCTTCACTATATTGTTTTTCATTGAAAGGGCTGGGAGTGTCCAAAACGTCAATTAAATACTGCACCATTTCTTTCTGTGTTAGACATAAATTGTATTACAGACATGTGATAGATAAGAAAAACAGTGATGGTATGTTTCAAGCTGAATATAAGGCAATCAAGTAAAACAGCTTCAAACGCAGTTTTCCAGTACTGCAACCATTCATACATTAGATAGCATTATTTCTTCCTACTAACATATATAGAATTATTTAAATGGCAAGATGATAATATCAGTGATTTTTAAAGTCAGAGCAGAAAACACTTTATTTTATGACATAAAAAAATACCTATTAGAGCAAAAGCAATTATTTGGCTATTTTCAGTGATATATCCTATTATATTCTATTAGTGACATAAATAATTTTGCTCTTAATATCATGAACTCATACACAGACTGCAGTCTATAGCAAACTGCAGGCTCAAAACAGGTAGCAATCCTAACCTGATGAAGTTTTTCCTATTTTTGGAATACAGAGAGAGTTTCTTGTAACAAATCAACCTGAGATTACAATCATTTGTGACATGTGATTGGTAAGAGCCCCTTTTGACAAAGATTTGCTATGACATTTCATAAGACACAGTACAAATTATTTATAAGTGCATTATAAAAAACAAAAGTCACAAGCATATTTTATAAGTGAAACAAAGTATGATTCAAAGTATGACTCAAAGTATCTTCAAGTACAAGATATTCCAATAATATAGTTGTAGTCCTTCATGAAAGTGAAGAGCACAGCCTCTAAGCAATGAGTTTCTTAGATGACTGCAAAAGCTCATGAAGAGCCAGTGAACAAATGTATGGACTGATATACTAAACAGTGTAATCTAAGGCTTTCTTAGGATAGTCTCCTGATCTTGAACTGGCCTGCAAAACAACAGGCAATTCAGCTAATGGTTCTTATCAAGGAGAGCAAATTTTACAATAAAACAAACAAACAAAAAGCAAGGATGAAAGCAATAAAATTAAACCAAAGCTTCCAGGAAACAGACAGGTAACCTCTGGTAAAATATATGGTCCATCATCTATGAAAAACAATATGAGTTGTACATGGAATAGGCTTATTTTTCTGAAAGGGATAGTGTAATTCCTATTTCCTTCACCTCAAAAGAGAGGACTCCACTCTATAAAAAGCAAACAGAACTTCTTGCTAGCCCGCAAGGCACCTTGGAAGTCCCCAGGCGCCGGTCTCCACAGTTAAAGCATGCAAACATACAGGGTTTTGCTGCCCTCTGAATGCCCTCAAAGAGGACTGTCGTCGTCATTTATACCACATGGTCTAGATTTTCTTCTGTTATAAACTTAGAGCTCCTAATCCTCATTGGAGTTTCTGGTGTGCTTGAACATTTTGGGCTGTATTTTCAATTTTTACTATTTACTATTATAGAGAAAGCCTAAATTATTCAGAGCCTGGTGATTCAAGGTGAGGTATGACACGGGCATCACTTTTCTTTAGCCAACCCTGCTTTGGGGTCTATAGGGGATTTGAAAAATCTAAGTCCCATTTTCACACAAAAGAATGACTCTGGAGCTTTGAATGCACTTCATTACTGTAATCACCAGGATGTAAATGCTCTGCCAGCTGATGTGTGAGCCTTAACCCCAACACGCCACGAGTCAGACAGTAATCTCCTGAACAGCATTTGCTGCCACTTCAATCAGAGAGATTTCCACGATTAAGCAAAAATAAATTGGGAAGTAATCTAAATCTAATGAAAAGAAAAAGGAAACATTTTAAATGGTTGAGTAGATATTAATGTACCACTAAGTGGCAAGCTGCAGCCTGGACACACAGCACATCCCCTTCATTAACCTTTCAGCATTGGTATTTATAAGCAATACTGTGCATTCTAGATATTTTCCATCCTTGTGTAGTCAGGTATAATAAAGTATTATCACAGGTAACACCACTGACTGTCATCCAATCTGCTGTAAAGAGAAAAGATAGCAAACGTGGAGTCACAGACTTTCTTCAAAAGCATGTCTCAATCTATAGAGCCTGCAATGTAAATGGGTTTGTGGTTATTCTCCTAACTAACCCCCTAACTTATTTTTGCATCACTCTGATTTAGGAAGATATGTATTTTGGCAGACCTGATATTGGATTATATGATATATATTGGTAGTGTTGAAAATTTACTTAAAGCAAGTATCATGATGATGTATTTACTTAATCTGAAGATAAGCTGGGAAAACAAGAAGCCAAAACAGAGCAATAAATTCTTGTGGTTTCCCGCTGATTCTGTAGAATGAAGTTGCAAAGCCTTTTTTCCTACTACTTAATTTAATGCAGTTTAAAACCAGAAGTTTCACTTATCTATAATATAGCTATTAAATTTACAAAAGAAGACAAAAGGCAACAAGCTTTCCATAGCAATTATACAGTATTTTTTGCTTTACTACGAAAAAAACAGATCACATTATCAATGAGAGATCTAAATAAGAGACCACATTTTTGCCTTTTTTTTTTTTTTCCGGACAGCTGCTTGTGAGTGATATAGTAACCAAAAAGCAGAGAGAGAAGATGAACAGAAACTGTGCTTTCACTAACGAGTCATCATTAACTTGCATGTTCTTTTGCCTGGCACAGCAGCACAAAGGGGATGAAGGACAAGCATGAAGGACAAGCAAACCTCTACAGCTCTTCTGACTCCTTACAGCATAAAAAGGCAGATAGCATCTTTCAAATATGAACACATTATGCTACAGCACAGAGGGAACATTGTCATTAGGTCCAGAGTTATCTTTCATATTGATAAACCAAGGAATTAAAAAAAACAAGCTCTGAAAAATTAACTCTTCTCTTGGCAATAGGGTCTATAACTGGGCAAAATATATCATTTTTACTCATATAGTTAAGATTTTCTACTTTTTTTTCTCCTTGAATGTTTACTCATGCTTCTCTATATATTACCAGCCCACACCTCTTCTCCCCTGACAGACTCATTTATTTTTGTCTTTTCATTTTCTGCTTTGCCTTCCAAGTCTGTTCTCCTCTTACTCCTATCCATCCATTTCTGGTTTTGTGGTTCCAGTTTTGACATACCTATTTAAGATCTTACCAAGTTCGCTGAGAGTTTTGCTCCAGTAAGAACTACATGATACACACAATGTTATTCGAACACAGACTCAAACACTGTAAGAATCAAAATTCATAGCAATTTGTGAGAGAATATCTTGAATTGAAAAGGAAGACCTCAGAATGAATCACCAAATTGTATTGAAACCTAAGCTTGAGGATAGATGGGCAAGTGAAAGAGAGAAGAGCTTTCATATAGTGCTGAAGAAAAGCCACTGTACACCCTAATCATCAGACTACCTGTTTTCCACAGATCTATGGTACCAGGAAAAATATTTTAAAAACAGATCATAAAAGCTGTAAAGATTAAGACATGAACCTTCTCAAGTAGTTTTCATTTCCTCTGGAAAACATAGGGGCCCAAAACTATAAAAGGCTGTAATTTATGATTACTCATTAAATGAATAATTTCATTCTTTTGTTTTAAAAGTCAAAATATAACAAGGTAAATGACAAAAAACAGCCACACTGTAACCATATAAGTCCCAGAGGATGCAGCCCATCTGTGTTCCTCAGCAGGTCATTTACCTAACACAAGAAACAAAATAAACTGCAATGCTCCAATAAGTACAGTGCATTTAAAACTCTGTTTTCTGCCTTCGAAAGCATATATGTTTACCTGTCATGAAGTCCCCTGAAATCAAAGCACAGACAAGGCACTGTCAATATTGCTGCCACATTAAAGCTGTGAAAATCAGGGCTTTAGATATTTTGTCTGACACAAGTGTATTGATTAGAAAAGACAACTGACATTACATTGCTTACATATTAATGAACAGTAACAGTATAAGGATTTGGGGAATGTATTTGTGTGCTCTGTAATGAAAGGAAACAAAAGACTAGAACAGCTTGGATTGAATCTTAATTTCTACCTCTGCATTTCACCCCAACCTGACTTTTACTTTCAATTAAAAACCAGAATCCTGGCTCATCTGGACACACTTACTTGTATTTGAGGCCCTGAAAAACAACCCTGCAGGAAACCATCTTATCAAGCAGTGTACAGGGTAATTAGCTGATGTCAATAAAAATGTAAATAAAACATTTTCTAAAGTGCTTGGGTTTGATTCAGTCTGACCCTACCTATCTGTCATTTTTGTATAACAAGTTCAGGTCAGTATTCATTTAGCACACTTTCTATAACAGAGCCCATCTTTTGCCCTTTCACAGAAATTAGATCATAATAAGTACCAGGCATCATGTGCTCATTATTATTCCAGTCTTACTCTTTGAAAAGTAAGTTTCCCAGGGGGAAAGTATACAGTGCTTCAGGTAAGGATTAGGTACTTTGGCAAGCATGAATCTTACTCCAGATTCCTCTCTTGGTTTTAGAGGAGGGAATCTGACTAATACTATAAAATTGACTTGATGTCCAAAAGATCGGGCTACATGTGTGTAAGCTTGGAATATGCCAGGAAGAAAAAGACACTGAAGCATTTTCATTTACCTATAAACGAAGACAGGGCTCTAATGTATTGGTATAACATCACACTCAGGACCTGCTGAGCTTCAAGCACTAAAAGAATACAAAAAATACTGAAAGAATACGAAAAATGAATAATATAGGGCTTTCTTTCCACTCTCCTCAAAACAGGGAAATAATCTCCAGCTTCCACCAGGGTGGCTACAGCAGATAACAGAAAATAGTTACCTATATTGCAACTCTTAAAATAGAAAAAAACTATTTCCACCAAACAGAAGCTAAAGTAACAAAAATTGCATGTAAATGTTATTGTCATGGAAATCTTAAGAAACACGATGCTTATAGACCGGTGTTGATGATGATACTGAGAGCTAGGAATAACCGATCAAGCATCAGGGAGTGATTATTGTTAGAGAATGCATTTTTCTATTCTTTGATTTTTTCCCCAGTTTTCGGGCACTTATCTTAATGCCTTTTGGTCATGACCATAACTTCAGGCAGCCAATTGTGAGTGCAGATTTTTTTTTTAATTATGTGTATGCACAAGGAATGAAATAATTAATTAACAAAGACCAGAGTCAATGGGAACAGGCCCCTATATGGCCTTCTGTCTCTCTCAGACACTTATTTTAGGACAAGATAAACCAATATGAGAAGATGTCTGTCTCCTACCGCTATCTATAACGGTAGCCAAAACAACTGATTTAGTCTTAATGTCTTTTAAATAGCTAACATATTGCAAAAATATTTTTTATTCTTCCGAGTTTGCAGAGAGTTTATATTTCTTAAACAACTGTATTTAACAGCAGTAGATTTTACTCACAAAAAGAAACTATGGGCATCACAACAGCTGAGCAAGCAATGAAGCTACGAATTAAAATGGCTGAAAACAGATCAAAAATCTGAGAAGAAAATGCTTCTGAGAGAGGAATTCTGAGAGAAGGCTTCTTCTGAGAAGGAATGTGGACCCTTGAAAATACAGGTGATAATGGAGAGCACTGTCCACACTCACAAGAGAATCTATTGTAATTATTTGCTCTTCCTGCATATCATTTTATATATTTATATATTTTATATATATACATATATTTTAAGAGGAGGAGAGAGATGCTTTTTCCTGAGAGCATGCTTTGTTCTTCACTGACAAGGAGACAATAAGGGAGCCTTTCCCTTATTGAAAGGAAGGACTACGACAGACAAAACACAAAGAAACAATTAGATAAAGCAATCCATGCGAGTGTGTCTGTAGAGATTTAGTTAAAATTCAATACTGGAGCAGTGACTAACTGCTAGACAGGAGTGATGACGAACCACCATACTGTAACAGCATTTGAAGAGTCCTTGTCACAGCTTAGTATCTGGTTCCAGGTCATTTGTGATGGCTTTCAAATATTACAGTTTTATAGTTTTTTTGTTTGTTTTGTTCCTTAAAAAGAAAATCTTAAGAAAAAAAAATGATATACCTTGAAGAACAGTCTGTTTATGGGTGTCAGAAACAGTGTGAGAAAAAATTTCCAGAGAACACTAAAGCATATTATCCAAGTGCGACCAAAATTTCACCTGACCTCCCTCCAAGCTGGCAGTGCAGCTCTCCCCAGGGCCAGGCAGCAGCACTTGCAGCAAGCTGCAGATGACACCACGACTTTAGGACAAATTCTGGTTCTGCTACCCGATCATCTTCCAGGAGTACCTGATGGACAGCACACAGATTTGACAAATCAGAAGCAAACATAAGACTTCCTTCCTTCACACAAGATCTGCCTCAGTGCTGAGCTCCCAAAGGGTTAATTGCTGCTGTATCCATTTTATGCCTACAGCAGTTATTCTAATATTTTCCTCCTTATCATTGACTGCTGCTCAGATTTTTTTTTCTTTTGAATCCTTTGTTTATTCAAAGGCAGTGCTACTTGTAAAGAGTTAACTTAGGAGGAAGGTGAGGTTTTGTAATAATGTGGCTAAATCCCTCCTAGATTAAGGATGCTTTATTTTGTATGCCAGCATGCGAGTTCAATGGATCAAGACTAACACCTTTTTCAGTAATGGAGATGAAAGTTTGAACTTCCTTCAGGGTATTATTATTCCAGAAATGCAGCGGCTCATAATCATTACTGCAATTATAAAGCAGAGCTGTGCTTGGGCATTTAGTTCTTTCCAGGGAAAACAACAGCCAGGTGAGAAGCCTGGTGATCAGTCAGGAATTATAGTGCACAAAACAATACCATGGCCACAACTTTACTAGTTCATTTCTCAGCGTTCTGGACTGAATCATGGTCTTCAAGCAATTAATTACCAATCAGTTTCCATACTTTGACACACTAGACAAGATATGAGTCCAAAAAGTACTCAATAAACCCTCTGTCTGGCAAAACCCCCTTGTAAAGCTCTGTTGTTCTAGTTTTCAAAGGAAAGCTTTCCTCACCTAAACCAGAGGAATTTACTTTAAAAATGGTAGCAACAGAATCAAAACCAGGGGGGAAAGACAAAAAAAGGGAACATGTAAAACAAAAAAGCAGATTTAACTTGTTAACTTGGTTAATAACATTAATTTCCACAGAACTAGCTCTCCAAAACACAGCTACAGGCTCTCAAAGTTAATTTGCTGCATTTTAGCACCCTATCCTACCAGGTATCCTGACTTCGTAACACTACATTGCAATTCAGTTACAGTATATTTTAATTAAGCATCACAGTAGCTCCTTTTATTCACCTGAGCTTGGCAACACTTACTTTTCATTTGTTTAAGGTTAACCTATAGTATCACTAGAATTCTGAAAGAAATTTACTTCAAGAGGTTGGCAAATGGGAAGCGACATAGTATACAGTGTAAGTTTTAACTTCATATCATTAAAAAAATACTGAGGATCCTTCTCATTTGCCTCCAGGAGAAAGTACAGAAAGTATTTTTAAATTACTTCTATTATGGTTGAAAAATAATCTATATATTTTTCTCA
Source organism: Tinamus guttatus (assembly GCF_000705375.1). The sequence continues at coordinate 395,229 of NW_010585320.1, forward strand.
GATTCTATTACTAGAGGAATAGCCAGCCACTGATATTAGCATTTTCCAATCACAAAGCTATTTTGTTGTTAACAAATATGATTAAAAAGTGTATTCTCCTCATTTTAAAGGTGTGGCACTAACCACACCTTTAGAAGAAAACAAATAACCAAGATGACTTACTAAGCCCAGCTTCATTGAAAGTACGTGCACAGATGTTCATATGTTTAAATTTATACACAACTACATCTCTGCTACCTGCTTAGCAAGTTTTTATTAATAAATATTTAAGTGTATTCATAACCAACCATTATATACTAGTTACTGTGATCGTACACATCTGATTTATATGTGCAACTGATATAACCATGCACAATTTAGATTATGATTTTGTTTTATTTTGTAATCACAATAGTTTTTGGCTTTTTCAAAAATTGAAGGCTAAAATACAAAAGAAATGTAATTAAAAAGTCATTGTAGTTAAATGAATAGGCTAAATTACTAAAATGTCTTATAAGAAAGAAAATAATATGGCCCAAACAGAAGTTTCATAGATATTTATAATTAAATGTTGAGCTATAATCCTATGAAAATTCTAGCACTATATTCTGTAATGCAGGGGCTTAGTTTAAACCCCCAGATTTACTGTATTTTGACAAGAAGATAGCCCAGTATCATACTAAAGATGGAGCATGTTAAAATAAACTTCATCGCCAGGAATAAGTCCAAATTTTGAAATACGCATACTTAATATATGCCTCACACACCATAGAGGTAAGTAAATAGCCCTGTAGTCCCTTGATTATCATCAGGATACTTTTTAGCAGTGAGCATCTTTCCATAGAGGCTCATTGTACAGGACCAATCTTTTCCCCTTACTCTAAGGGGAAGATCGTCATGTTTAGGCTTCTTACTAGCAGTAGGAAACAAACCTGCTTTCATACTTTTAATACTAGCACTTGCTTGGATATGGTAAGGGTTAATTTAATATTTGTTTAATGGGAAATGTATATACAGTCATACTAAGTACATTACATAACCCTAAATTATATACAAATATGTAGAAGAAATTAGTAACTAAACTTACCAAAGCTGCTATGATTATAATGATCTAAGATAAATTCTTACGTAAATATACAACATCTTGTATTTGGTCAACTTCTCCAAGATAGGCTTTTCTTCAGGTAAAAGAAGGATCCAGGTTCCAGGTAAAGAAGAGTCAAGCCTTCAAGCTAAACCCAGTGGAGACTAATCATTCTTCCACAGCTGGTTAAATTTTGGATACATCATCCCAGAGTCCAACTGCAGCCAGGAACAGAAGCGAAGAATAAAGTGGCAATGTACAGAGTGACCTTGCTTATGTTTTCAGCCATCTGATGGTTTGGGGACTTTCTCAGCTTTCTCCAAAGCACCAAGTTAATTTTCAGCAATTTCTGTCTTCTGCAAACCTCCCTAATCCTTTCTAAGCCCACTAAACACATGTGGTTTAGCAATAAGGCAATGTTTCACGTTTTACCCATGTGCTGCGTAGAAAGTAGTTGGTTTGGATTGTTTTAAAACATCTATCCGGAAAGTTCATTATGTGATCCAATTTTTGCATTTTTGAGAATATGTGAACTTACTTGTATTCATGGATCTACAAAGACCTCTTTATAATGGCTAATCCCAAGACAAAAATCCCAGTTTGCTTAGATTTCATTTTCATCATAGAATCAATTCCACAGCTGTGATCATGTTCTCTGCCCACATCCATGTTTTCCTCGTTCAGTGTTTTTAAAGATGAGTGATCCAAGCAAGGCCTTCATGTGAGGTAATATACATGGCAGCTTAATCATGTTGTCTGCTCATTACTATTTCCCCCTAATAATTCATAATGGTCTGCTTACTTTTGCAGCTGCTTAGGCATTAAGCTGATGTTCTTGAATAGTTATTCACAATGGCTCTTGGAGCTTTTTTTCCCTGAGAGGCAATACTTCATTTACAGCAAATTACTGCTTATACACAGTTCGGCTTTTTCCCTCCCACTGGATTCATTACTTTGAATTTCCTGACACTGACTTACATCTGACATTTCTCTTTCAGTCATAAAGTATCAAAAGATCTTTTTGCATCTCTTTCGAGTCAGCTTTAGATCTTCCTGTTGTGATTGATTTGGTATCATCTTCAAACTTCATTTTGCTCTTCATCACTCCTCTGTATAATTTATGAATATGTTGAACACAGTGAATTGTGCTTAGGTAGGGTGATTCTGTTCCTCCATTAGGAATCAACTTCAACTCCTTTCCATTATTAAATTGTGAGCATTGCTCCTGACCAAATCTTGAATTGAAAGAAAATCTGTTTACTGTAACAAAACAAAAACAGCACCTTCAGAGAAAGCGAGGCCTTTAATAACCTGACTTTCAAAAACCTCCTTTTGTGTGCACAAACAGAGCTGATGAAAACCAAGACCAATCTCATCAGTTTCCAATACTCCCTACAAAATAGACTAAACTCTCCAAAACCTATTTAGGCTGACATATTGGCAGACATGCTTTCTCTGATTAATTAAGACTATTACCAAAGGAAATTGCTCCATTGTTCGTTCAATTCAGTGTGAAAGAAATTTTAAACAGTTCTTATAGGAAAAATAAAAGTTTTAATTTATGCTGTAAATACATGTGGTTTTGACTGCATTCATTCTAATCTGGGAATTATTTTGCATAGGAATCTGTCAGAAATAAACATTTGCATCATAAAAGTATTAGCTAGATAATAAGACAGAAAAATCACATTTTTTCAGAAAAATGTAATAACTCTTTCAACTTCAGGTTATTATATTGCAGATGAACGTCAATATACTAGTCAGAGCAGCAGTTCAGCAAAAATCAAGAATGAATAGACTTGCCAGTAAAAATAAATGGAGTCTGTTATTACATTTTAAGCCTGAAATCAGAAAGTTCAGAGAAACCGAGACAACTTTCAAAAATACGGGGTTTTCAGATAAAGAACAATTTGCTTGTACATGCTTTTCCCAAAGCATCACTCGGTAAATTGGAAAATGAATGGTCCATTACATTGAATCTGGTGGTGTACGTGGGCCAGCGGAGAGCGTGTGATATCCTGCTGCTGTTGTGTGTTCGGGGGGCTTTGTGTGCGTGTATATATGTGTCTATTAAGCAAGCCATAGGAGCAAGCTAACTGCCCCCTAACTGGAGACGCCACACATGGTTCCCAAACTGCTTTGGAAGCACCGTAAAATCCTAGGACCACCTAAGACCCGACCTGTCCAGGACAAAGCACGATATGAGCACTGGAAGACTGCCTCTCCTGGGTCCCTGAGCTCAGCCTTACATGAAATAAAATAGGATTTCTGCAAGCTAGTGTCTGCAGTAAAATTTCCCAACACAAATGGATCGGCTCCCTTTGCAATTAACGGCATTCAAAACATAACCAGTTATTCGTGATGCCAGGGTTAAGATGTTTTTATGCTGCTCAGAGAGATCAGTATCAACTAACTCTGTACACTCACTTTTCTTTGTTTTTATGTATCTGATAAATGTGTCACTCTTCAAAAATTGTCCCAGGATTGTAATCCTGAGGGGGGGAAGACACAGTTCTATGAATTCAGTATTTAAGAGAGTTAGAGGGAGCAGAAGAAGTTTCTTTTTTTTAACAAGCAGAATAAAAAGATTATAATGTTATTTAAGGAACTTTGTGTATCACAGTTACAAAGCAAAACAAAACAAAACATATTGCAAGGAAAATGGAAGTTTCAAGGGAGACAGTAAATTGTCTATTTGCTGAAGTCTCATAACAGCTAGACTCCTTTTCAGATTTTTTTCCCCTCAAGACTGGCAAACTTTTCTAAAAAATTAGTTTAAAAGCTTACTATACTTTTTACAGAGTTCATGATACTGCTCTTATAAAGCGAAGTAAGTCTCAGTCGTATCTCTTCTTTTGGTACTGTAACAATATGAAACTGCAGGCTTTCAATTTCTGTCATTAATTCCCTCGGTGTCTTAAATAATGATTTGTTAAACAAACAGCTAGGGAGTACAGTTTAAAGTAAATTTCTTACCAGTGTAGTATGGCATATTCTTTTCAATACCTGTTTGCTTTGTAAGGAAACACAATGGAAGCTTGTCCCATATTTTCATCTTGGATACATGGTAACTAGCCAACAACAGCATAAGAAAAATACTTTGAAATATTAAAACTATTTTAAAATAATTTTTAAAAAACTCTAACGTGAAGAAAAATCACAACATGACATAAAGTCTAATGGAGAAAAAATGGTAACTATTTTATTGGAATTGATGCCAAAATTTACATTGAATTCAGGTCACCATTTTGAGGATTCATTCTGTTTTGGCTGTGAATTTTTAAATATTATGACTTATTATAATATGAACAATGAAAGGTGAGGAAAAAATGAATTGAAATAAAGCAGAATCATGCAAAATTTATTCCGAGGACAAAAAAAAAAATCAGAAATAGATACTAAGATAATATATGTACTTAGGTTTCTTTCAGTAGGAAGACAAATTTAAGAGATATTCCCAAAGCAGCCATCACACCTGATCCTGCTGTTCTTGTACAGACAAGGTTTCCACAGACATCAGGGATAACTTCACCTGATACCAGAAATCATCGAGTCTGTGCTCATTAGCAATCATGCTAAAAATAAAACATCCTGTACAATGTTTCATATTAGTTTTAGAGCTCATAAAAAATATGAGCCCTACTGTGTCTTGGTAATTGCTTATTTCATTTTATCACTGTTTCGCAAGCATACAAGGTCATTTGCATTTCACGTTGTACCCCGGTTTTGCACTTTGCTGGTGTTAAGGGAAAGCGGGAAAATCAAGCTCTGCTCTACTAAGATGATTTATCATTGCAAGGTTTCTGAAACCTGAGCACCTGCCTCACTGCCTCCTCCTTGCAAACAGACCTGGGGCAGGTCTGACCCAGCTACCTGGCTGTGGAGTATTGGAGGGCTATTTGGTGAATGCCCTAGTGTATAAACTTAAATGTCTATTACCATAGAACAAAAACAAGAAAAGGTAGCCATGGTTATGGACTTACAGGTCTGATTATCATCACAGAAGTTTCCTCCTCTTTCTTCTGAGGTCTGTTAGAAACTCACCAATACTGATAAATAATTTTAGATATCTACATATATTGAGCCAATAAAATCAAAGTACCTGCCCCAAACTAATCAAATTGCTCAGACCTTCAAACATTTCCCAAACATTGACCTTGTTGCAAACAACGTAAACAACTGGAACCAAACCAGGCTCAAACATCTCTGATTTTAGTGTGATGAAAACAGATTTTATTAAGATGTATTCTTTCAGAATGCTTCAGATAGGATTGTAAGCTTTCTTATGAATCTGTCAAATTACCTGAACCAATATAAATTTATCTTCCACCTGGGATGCTTTTCTAAACAATCTGTTTAAACTTTGACATTCACTTATCACCAAAGATTAGCTTAGGTTCTTTTTTGTAATCTTGACTATTTCATTTTGATATTGAATCTAGTAATTACTATCTCACCATTTAAACAATATAACTTAGCTAATTATTTCCCTAAGTGAAAATATGCACTTTTTTGTCAGCTAATATAGAAATTGCATTAATTTTATAATGCAAAAACTTCCAACGAGGTACTCTCAGAGAGTCAAAACTTTGGAGATCACCTTATCATCACTAGACATTTACAAGACATATCAAAGAACTGCCCTTGAGTTACATATGTAAAAATGCTCAAGTTCGTTATAGAGATATTTCTAAAGAGTAGAAAAAAAAAAGAAAGAATCCCACCCCTTTGACAAAATGCACACAGCAAGCAAATGAAGGTGTATTTAGTATTTAGGTGTATTATCCTACTTCCTAGTACAGTACTCCCACGTGCTCTGAAGACCGTATTTGCACAACTTTGATCTTAGCGACCCCATGACACTGTCCTTTTGGCATACATGGTCTACTGATCCTTACCCTTGTGACTTATTGAGAATACTTGAATCATGACTAGTCTGCAGGTAAGCTACTAGGCAGTCTATATTAGCATGCTGGTACAAATAAGGTGGTGAATTTTAGAGCTTTGCAGAGTAGCTATTATAACAGCTGCAAATCGCGCTACTCTACCTCATCTGGCTTGCAAGGATGACCTCTAGGGGTGAGAAGACTGCTCAGCCATCATATTTATTCAAAACCACATTTATTCAAAACCAGTGGTAAACAGAAAATTTTGTCCTCTATTGTTCTGAAATGCGGACACTTTAAAGAAATCAGACAATTTTTTTTTTTTTCATTTAATGCAATGACAGGGAGTCTGTCCTCCGTCAAGAGTAAAGGATTCACTTCCTATGTAACAAAGTGACAAAAGGCAATTTGTCCCTTGGCCTATGATATTACTGCAGATGAGATAGGTTACCAAATAGGTATCACACTCTATTGAATTTGATTTTGTACAATAAAACCAACTGACACTGATTTTAGTAAGTTATATTCCTTAAGCAGTAAAATATCCTGTTAGATTGCTTTATAAATCTGTTTTAAAAAGTAACCTCTCAAAATATCATTTTGTGTTAAAAGAACTTAAAGTAGGGGCAAAAAAGTAGGGGTTGTATGTGGGGACAGTCATGGACACACTGTGAAAATAGCCTTCAATCTGAATTCTTACAAAAGTATAATTAACAAGAACATCTGTGCTGGTTCCCAACAACAGGCAAGAATTTATCTTTTGTTACTAGTCCACGAAGAATTGAGTTAAAAGCTATCTCTATGATATATGAGCTACTTAAGGCTTACTATAAAGTTCAATCAGTTCTCTGGGGTGTATTGATCAAGTTAGTGTGGTTACTGTGTTCCACATTTGCTTTTTTTTTTTTTTTTTTTTTTTTTTTCCTGGCAGGAAATAATCTGCTACAGATTGTGAAGCCATTTGGCAAAAACGCAGAAAGATCGTTTCCTCTGCCATAAAACAACTGGTAGAAGTTTAATAGACAACATTTACAACCATACTTCATCTTCATCAGTCAGAATGCCAGTAATGGCATGTTAAAAATATAGAAGATGTAAATACAGCATCATTCATTCTTGTAAACGAATTCACATAAATATAAACACAAAAAATTTTGGACAATTATGTAACAGCGAGTGGTGAGGCACACCAGGTAGGAGGCCATCAGCCATCGACAACAACCTGTTTCCATACAGAAACTTGTTCCAGCTCCAAGCAAATGCATTGTAAGAAGCGAAAGACAAGAACAAGGTAAGATAGATCCTACTGAAAGAAGCGACTCTTATTTGGGGGCTGGTGTTGTAACTTCCTCACAACCAATCCTCCGTCTAGGCCCCCAAAGAAACCCAGGTGCTTTGGCTAACCTCAAGCAATGGAAAACATAACAGATCTTAGGAGAAGAATTATTTTGTGCCTTTATTTAGGCCACAAGCTGCCATGTGTATGGTGTACAAGCAGGTTTAAAACTTTTTAGAATCTCTGAAGTCAAGGCAGAAACGTGAAGGCATCCCTTGAACACACATGCCCCCTCCGGCCTTATCATAGAATCATAGAATGCTTAAGGTTGAAAGGTGCTTTTAGAGATCATCTAGTCCAGCCCCCCTGCACACGCAGGGACACCTAGAGCACGTGGCACAGGACTGCATCCAAGCGGGTTTGGAAGATCTCCAGAGAAGGAGACTCCACAACCTCTCTGGGCAGCCTGTTCCAGTGCTCTGTCACCCTCACTGTTAAGAAATTTTTCCTTAAGTTCCTGTGGAACTTTTGGTGCTTCAGTTTGTGGCCATTACCTCTAGTTCTGTCAGTGGGCACCAGTGAAAAGAGGCCAGCACCATCCTCCTCACCACCTCCCTTGAGGTACTTACAGACACTGATTAGATCCCCTCTCAGCCTTCTCTTCTCCAGGCTGAACAGGCCCAGCTCCCTCAGCCTCTCCTCATAGGGCAGATGTTCCAGGCCCCTGATCATCCTTGTAGCCCTGCGCTGGACTCTCTCCAGCAGCTCCACATCCCTCTTGTACTGTGGGCACACTTACTACAAGACCAGGGGCTTGTGTGTAGCCAAGCTCACCTCTCCTCCTTGCACTCCTCCTCATCCAAAGACCCAGAGTCCCACTCACCCTTGCTCATGTGCTGATCCTTCCAGGAACTCAGGACATCTGCCAACAAAACTGAAATCTTTGACAAAATCACTGCTATCTCAAGCCAGGCCTTTTACATTTTCTGTTCTGCAGCTAAGATTAAGTACAATTCCTATTCCTGCTCCTGTCTCATCCCCTCAGAATTCCCAGAGAAATGCTATGGACCTCATCAGGTCAGAAGAAAAGATAAATTATTCATTGAGTTGAAACGTGGTGGCTGCTCAGGGACCGTTGATCATGACCCGATCATGTTCAATATGAGCAAACAGAGGCAGTCATAACTGTCAGTATATACTCCTAGTGCTTCAAAAGAGCTGAAAAAAAAAAAGTGAGTAAAAGAAAATGGCAAATATATATACATAAAATCTAAATATTGCTTCCCCCCACCTCAATTTTAGAGTTTTTAAAATGCCTTAAGCCTACTTTTTCCACAATGGAGCAAGCAAACAACTTTGTCAAAAAGTCCATCCTGATCCAGAGATAAAATGAGAGCAGAAACTGCACAAAGTAAAATTAAAAATTCACAATACATTACAAGAGAAGGTAGGTAGCATCCAATTAGCAGTTGCAATAGAAAATAAGAGACATATATATGTATATATATATGTAAATACACACATACACACAAAACACCTTTGGATTCATTATTCAATTATGATTGTAAAATTATGCGTGTCAATTCAGAGAAGACGGGAATGTGCAAAAAGTGTTTCTGTTCTGAAAATGAAAAAAAGAAAAACAGTGTGATATATCATATAAGCATAACAAAGCATTTGACAATTCATTACTGAATGCAGATGATATTAGTATTCAACCTCAGGTGAACTGCACTCAGGGGTTCCTAAAGTGGTGGGTGAGCAAATCTATGTGGCCTTTGCTCATTTTTATTTCTTCCTTAATATTAGGGAGCATGTTTAGTTCATGAAAAAGACAACTCAGGAGTGAATTAATCTCATGATTTAAAAACTAAAATCTCATGATAGAAAATACTGGATATTTGTGAAGCTTTACAAAGGCATGTGTCTGGAATACTGGAAAATGAAGCCAGACAAATTCAAACTAGAAATAATGCATAAAATCTAGAGATGAGTCTATTAATATGTACATATAGGGGAAATAACGGATCTTCCATTTCTCAATTAGTTCCCTGTAAATTAAGCACAAGATGTTTCTGATAAATGTTTTGTCAATAAAAAGTTAACTGTACTCAATCCTGGATGGAAAACTAGAGCCCTGTTTCTTAATGGTGCCTTAGGGACAAATGAATTTGTACTGTAGAAATACCTGGTCAAAAATATGACGCTTCATATGCATGACTAACTATAGTTTCTATATCATCATTATTTTAAATAATGCATAACCATTTCACTCAGCTGTGTTTGGAATGAGAATGAAAATGTACATTTTTAGATCTGTGCAAAAGCTTGAGGAAGTCCAAGGAAACACTCAGTATGGACTGAGGGGTTCTCAGTGAAATGGTCACTCAGGGACAATCTGCATCGCCTCCATGATAACCAGTGTCCCACTGGTGGACTGAGCCACTATTTTTTTCTGTTAATTCAAGTTTGTCCTCTCAGCATTACAGATATTTTGGAGGCCGTTTGTAGGCCAATGCAGTTTAAAATCCTTGATCTTAACTTATTTTTTTATTTATTTATTTGCCATGTTTATCAATACCTACATTCATTTCCAGAAAGAAATGTGTTTGACTATGTCACAGAACTGGGGGAAAATTAATCTATCAGATTGTACAATCAACAGTTTACAGATACCTTTACAGCACCTGTAAAGAACTTGAGTTACAGGATTAGGCATTAAATATGATGAAATTATTTATTTCTAGCAATTCAGCTTTATATAAAAAACCTGTCTAAACCTTTCAGAAACATACTTCTATGAGTGACTGTTTGCCTGAAGCAAAATTGCAGATCAGAAGCAAAACAAAAACCAAAAAACTCTTCAGACATCTTACCATATCACTAATAAAAATAAAATTTGGAATCACAATAAGAGCCTGTGTATCTTAAAAAAAAAAAAAAGCTTATTTTCTTTACTGGTAATGGAAAACAGTACCCATTGGAGAGTATTCTCTAATTAAAAAAAAAAAAAAAAAAAAAGAAAGAAAGAAAGAAAATTTTACGACCATGTAAAATAAAAAAAGCTATGCTTAAACATTTCTCTTTTTTCCTCACACTTTAACTTACTAGATATTCTAGTGTCACACTATCCAGCACAATCAAGCCACAAAATGCAAGGAAGAGTGTTGATGGAACACTTCCTCATTCTTCTTTGCTAAAATTACTTAAAGGCACTCAAAACCATTTACTAATTGTGTAGTGTCTGTCTTCCAGAAACCACGTATTGGAAGACTGTCTCCCTTTTTCATCCTTTGTTCCTTCTCCACAGCATCTAATGACCTGGAACAGTCAAAACAGACAGCACACCATACTTTGGGAAATATATTGTTAGAGGGAACACTAAGACCAGAATGAAATAAGCCACCCTTTGTGGGATGACAAAGCTACTGAAGCCACATGAGATCCACAGGCCTGATTTAGTCTTCTATTGTTCCTGTGACAAAAGGAGTGGACCAAGAAAGGCATTGCAAGCTAATAGTTTATTTTACATCTTGCTTCTAAGAGGGAAAAAAGCAATTCAGAGCCTAAAATAGGTGGAAAGATTAGTAAGGGAAAAGAAACCTAAGAACATTAATATGTATTTTCCAAGTAAGATGGACACACATAATAATTCATTTAATCGAGGTTCTTCTACTTCTGTTCCCCCATTGCCAACCTGTTATCTACCTTCCCCTGTAACAACGTGAGATTTTTGTTAAGGAACTGAATGAGGAAAGGAGGATAGCCCATAAGAGGTGTTCCAGGACAGTTACCTTAGCAGGAGACACAAGGACAGGGGGCAGTAAAGGGAAAAGAAGGACTTCTATGCCTGGAGGAAGACACAGAAATAAGGAAATGCTGGCACTAAAAATCAAGAGAAAAAGCACAATAAAAGAACCAGTAAACATGACTAGAAATGATGTAGAAATATGGTCCAGCTAAGATGACAAAATATCCTTTTCATTAGGCAGATTTCTTCTGATTAAGGCTTGGTTGTAGTGAAATGTGATGGGCAATGGCAGCAGAGACCATCTTGCACTTAAAAAGGGGAAAAAAAAAGTCAGGGATCTCAAAGTAGATATTTTTTCTTTTTTTGGTAAAATTTTTGGTAAAGTTATGAGGATTTTTTGCTTGTTTTTTTTTTTTCCTTTTTTTTTGCTTTCGCACTAATGACATCTTTCCAGCAACCACCAATGTGGAGTAACTGCTGGATAAAACACATACTTGAATGCTCTTTGGAAGGAGTCTCTCAAAACTGTGATGTTACATCTGTTAATCTGAGTCACACTGTCTCTTAGTCACAGGGAAAATAAGATATTAGAGTAATGTAACAAATACAGAATTGAGTATTTCAGTGGATGGAGAATCTATACCAGACTCAAGCTGGAGTAGAATCCTGATAAAACATTAATAATATAAGCTAATATCAATGGTAACTGTATTATTACTAAATATATGGCGGTGGAGCTTCTAAATCTTAAAATATATGTTGAGCCGAAAGGACAATATTGAAATGCATGAGATTTAGCTTATGTATTTACAAATAGCCTTTGTATACAGGTTTTTACTACAAACTGGAATTAATATGAAAAAATGTCATTAATTTTTAAATTCACATAAGTGACTTAAAATTAACTTTAATAGTTCATAAAGCATTCAAAACAGGCAACTTCTAATGGATGCTATTAAAAACACATTAAACACAAAACAATTATATTGAAAATGGAGTTATATTATCGGATTTCTGTAAATAAAATATGTGCATCCACCCACAATTTTCAGTCTGATTTTCATCTTCAGTTGATAGAAGTCTTGTGGGAAAAGTACAGGAGAATAAAACAAAAAGAAATGAGGATTTTTTTTGAGAAACCAATGGCAAAGAAAATAGTGGCTGACCAGGTGGCCAAGAGGGTGCAAATTTTCATTTTCTCAGGAAGACAGGGAGAAGAGGAGGTACTGTGATTCTAATACAGAGGGACAACTAAAAGAGAGATTTGCAGAGGGCCACATAATTGAAATCAGTTCTCCTCCTCACAGCCAAAATAGCACCCGAACCAGGCTGAAGGAAACTATTAAAAGCCGACAAATATGATTAAACATAGTTAGGGGAAGGTAGAGGCTTATATTGCATTTATTAATTGTCCATACAATCCCCATCATAAAATGGTTTTAATATTTTTTACTTTAACTATTTGGACATGATATTTCTTCCCACTATTTCCCTCATCCCGAGAAAATTCATATATTACTATTACCTTCCACTAAATGAGACTGAAGTGTTTCTCGGGTTATAAACTACTATTTTTAAATTCTGCAAAATACTTAAGCAATAGAAAAAAGATATGAAAATCTTCATTTAGGATAAGACACTACAAGTGTTCCTAGGACATTCAAATTGTCTTTGGAAGAGCATATTCACATACATTCATTTGAAGTAGCAAACAAGTACTAAGGACTAGGAAGATTCTAGTACCCAAGCTGTATTCAGATAACTTGTTTCTCGTGTTCCTGGAAAGAAGAAACACCAGTAGTTTTGTCCGAATATAATGTTCATGACATACTTTAAACTTTCCACTGACCTTATCCTGTCCTTAGAAATCATAGCTGGAACAAAAAGTTTGTCCAGTTCTTCTATGCTCTTCTAGAGGAAAAAGAAACAAACAACAACAACAAAAAAATAGAAATCAATTGCTTTTGCTTTATAAAACAAAACCCCATAAATTCTGTATGACTCCGGGAGGTAGAAAACCATTGCTTGCTTCTAGAGGAGCATTTGGGAAAAAGTCTAATGTAATAATAATTAAAAAATAATCAGGCTGGTAAAACACATCTTTTTATTCTTTTCTCCACCTCAAGAAAATATTTCAGTGAAAATTATCTTAATCTCAATTTTCAGAGTATTGATTTTTTTAGCAAAGAAATCTAATAATTATTGAAATGATTTAAAATTCACTTGTGCTACAATTTCAAATAAATAATTAGGCTTTTCTGTCTCTTTTATATATATATATATATATATAAATCTGAAAATAAGTATATCTTTACAGCTATACTATGGGAGCTCCAGCCCATCTTGAATATGATGGAGCACGGTGATGGATTTTGGCTGATTTATTCTAAATATCATCTATAACTTTGAAAAAAGCAATGTCTGAAAACCCTGAGCAAAAACCTTGATTAGCTCAGTATGTTCAATATAATCTAAATGTCCATCTAAAGAGGGAACTCAAATCTATTGGGTTGAAAAGAAAACAGCAAACACTAATAAAATATTTTGGCCATTGGGTTTTCTCTGGGAAAGCAGTCAAAAGGAAAAAAGAACAGGGGATTTTTTTTTTCTTTAAGTCTCATGGGTATTTTATGAACCTAACAGCAATATATAATTTTAAAATTTAAGATTTTTAGGTGAAAAAATAAGGCAGTTATTTTTCTCCACCTTCTGAGATAACATTTTTCTCGCATAACTGCCTAGCTGTTTGGATTTTGTATTAACCTTCAGGACACCAGAAGAGAATTGGTTTTGTAATTAGTTGTGGTTTTGTAAAGTCAAACAATCAAAAGGAAAAATGTTCCTGTCAAGTTGAACTTCCAATGAAAGTAAACATACATTTGTAAAAATATATCAGTTGCTGTGGCAATTATTTCCCACTATGCCTTAAAACCAACAAATAATAAAAAATAGAAACAAACAAAGGAAGTTGTTTTAATACTGCAAAAGGTGACTCCTTAATATGCCATTGCAGAGGAAGTCAATTGAGCAAACACACTCCTTTAAGTCACACTAGGCAATACATAAGAGAATAAAGGAAAAAACAGAGCAGAGTGATTATCTGGGCTAAGCTGAAAGTCCCAAGTATTATCTCACTTTTACTCCAACTCCAAAATCTTTCATGAACTCTCATAAGATTCTGTTTTCAGCTTTGTCTTATATAAACTTCCAAAATATCTTTTCTTCTACCATCTCACAAATCTTTCACTTTTGCTTCTCAAAGCTGAGCTAAAGTCTAATCCCTCCCAAGTGAGATGCCTTCTCTGCAGAGGGTAGTCAAATAAAAGTGACAAATAAAGGAAATAAAGATAGCAGAGTTGGTCCCTACATGCATTTCTTGTTATGCTGATATTTAATTGTTGTTTAATATCATGAATGTGTTGAGTATGATGCAACATTTATGGCGATACTGAAAATTCTACCCAAATTGTCAGAATTTAGGTATTACTCAGATCACACTATGCTGATCGCAATGTTTTTCTACAGAAACCAATACCACCACTATAGCTATTTAACCATATAACATAGAACAAATTTACCACAGCATCTTGTTTTAAAGTAGTTATCTTGGCCTGTAATTTCTCAGGCCTTGTATTTAATTCTACAGAACTGAGCTACCAACACACCTTCTTATTCTAAAAGAAATGAAAACAGTATGAAAAACAAGCAAAACTTCCTATTAGATAGATGTTGGTAAAGACCAAAGAAGAAACCCAGCACTTCCATCATCCCAACGTTTGCTAAAAGGCTTTTGTACTCCTTATCAGACTTGCTATATAAACAATGTGGCTTACATTTCTTCCTTGAGCAGAAACTTTCTGCTCTTCAAGACAATTCCTTTTATAGAGGCATCCAAATCTAATCCAGAGTACAATTATGGCAATAAAGAATTTAGTGATTCTGATATTTGGAGAATTGAGACGCACTTTGATAATAATAATTTCCTTAATTACTATAACAACTTTGCATTATATATCACTACTCATCAGAGTTTCTCCAAGAAGTTGAGAAACTTATAAGCTTTCCAAAAGGCTTGTGCTACCACTGGAAGAAACCCTGTTAATTTTAAATTCTCTTATGTTGGCAGTACACAAATGCATTGATACCGATAGTCAATATAATTACTTTCTCTTTTATTAAGCTTGCAAATCACATATAGCACAAAGAGCAAAAGTGTAGCAACTCTAATTGGTTATTTATCAATCTGAAACTTGAATGAGCACACATTATTAAATTTAAATGAACAGTAAGCTCTTATGCAAAGGTTAATTTTCTCTTCTGCCTTTCATTTAACATTTTTAGGAGAAAGAAAAATTGCTAGTGATACATCCAGTTAAAACAAGTCTAAAGCTTTGCTGCTTTCAACACGAAATAGTAATTTTGTTACAAGAGAACAGAAATCAGTTGGTGCATTAGCCACCCCGTACGCTGTGAACGAAAAGAATATTTTGAAATAATGAGGTTTTTGCAATGTTATCTGATTTTTTCATGTTCGTGGTTTCTGTTCTTGGTCATTTTTCTATGTTATTTTTTTAGCCAAACACGGCTTTTTCAGGAGATATATCTAAATCCAATTTAGCTGTGATTTGATTTTACAGAAATCAAGCTAGAAAACCAGGTAAATCAATAAATGCCATTTGTAGTGGTAATGAAAAAAATAGATCTCTAGTAAGATGTTTTGCTCTTCAGGTTTTATTTTGTATGGTTATCATTTCTGTTGATGTGTATCTAGAGTATGCAAGAAATGAGTTTTAAGTGCCACCTACAGAAAGTTTTATAGTTTGAAGTAGTCATGGCAACGAGAACAACTACTGAATTTTCATTGCTAGCCAGTACACTTCCATTTAGTTGTGTGAGACAATAACAAGAGTTAAAAATATTAGAGCTCAGAAAAAAAAGCTTTGTTTTTAATTTCAGATTAATTTCAGATTTTAATTTTCAGATAGCTGAATTTTGAAACGGCCACATACTTCAGGGTATAATCAGAAAAAAATCTCTCCATGCTTATCAAGCACACACTGAAGACCAATTCGTGCTTTCTGGCAAAAGGCAATTTCAAAATATAAACTTTTGCAATATAAATCATCAACTTTTTCTATCCAACCTATTAAAACTGATTCCGCACAGTTCTCCAAAGAGTCCTTTTTGTCTCTGTTTATACACTGCACACAAACAGGAGAGCAGCAAAGGGAGTTACCACACAAAATAAGCAGTGCAATCTCAGAACATTAATAAAAGGGAGAAAAGTTGGGCAAGTTTTCGTTACCTCTATTTTATCTATATGTTATTGACAGAGAAATGATTCACAGAACTGTTTCTGTTTCAAGCTACCAAATTCTGGGCCCTCCACAGAATTTAAGAATATCTCATTTCTCGTCCAACTTGCCTTGGGCTTCCTGGTGGCCTTCAGGGCTTCAAAGCATCCAGCCTGACAGGTTTTCAGAGATCCAGCATCTTCATTTAGCCCCTCTTGCCCTGAAGACCCAGGGCAGTATCTAGTCCTAGCAGCTTCACTTGTGACTTGCAGGTCTTGAAAAACAAAACTAGAATTTTATGGTGAAAATCTGCTCTGAGCTGCAAGATTCTCAAGTGACTCCAAACCTTGCAGTGGCTACATGGAGTAGAATATATCATTGCCAGCTTCATTATTCAGTAAGAGTAAAGCTCATCAACCTCTTGTCAAAGTCAGGGGAGGGTCAGCTTCATTGCTACAAAAATCTTCAAGCAAAAGGCAAGCTCAAAAATGTGAGAACTTCAGTGGTAGCAAAATATTTTACAAATTATTTATACCTTTTTGTGCCAAAATAAGTGAAAAATACTTAAAAATAATTCAAAATAATTTTCAGGCAGGTTTCCATATCTGAAAAAGCCTCTGATTTAGATATTTTTGCCTTTATTATATGTAATTTTAATGTGATTTATATTAAAAATATTTTATCTGTGTTTGCATAAAATTTATCATTGGGGAGCCAACATTTTATCTTGGAAAGTCAAAAGAAAAATGATTGTGCCACAGCACTGAAATGCAGGCCATTTATCCAGCTAGTCAAGAAAAACACTATAATTGACAACATCATTCGGCAGCTTCCTGAGCTTCCAAAATCTGTCGCTTATGAGGCATTTATCAGGATTGCAATGGCATATATAGTTTGCATGGAAAATGTTACTTTTTTTTCTTTTTAAATCAACAACCCTAAAATTTCTCTAGGATTTGTTTTTTCTAACAGTTTCAAAGCTTTATTGAAGGGAAATTTGTTTTAAGAAGGTCCAGCAACAATTTATCAGCAAGCTCCAGGCATACTAGTTAACAAAACACAGACTAAAACAAAATATGTTGCAAAACACTGTTATACCAATACTGACCAAGTACCAGCTGTTGTAGTTTCAGTTTTGTAGCTGTGTAGATTTTAAAGGACCACAATAACAGATTTATCTGATCTGTTCTGCAAAACAGACTGTGAGCTTCTGCTGAACGGAACAAGAACATGAAAAAAAAGAGGGTACAGCTCTGATTTCCAGCAGAGGAAACTATCACGATGATAAATTACTTCCTGTTGGTAAATACACAAGCCTTATTCCTATTCTGAATTTGTCTCGCTTTGGTGTCCTGTCACAGCAGCTCTTGTAAAATCTTTGATTTTAAATTACTGTTTCCATTACTGAAAGTCAGTCTGTGAAATTTCTCACTTTTTTTTTTGATGATGAAGCTGAGTAGCTCCTGGAATCTCCCTGCAAAACATATCTTGCTATCTGCTTCCCAAGCTGTTCTCTGGAGACTTTCCAGTTTGCCAACATCCTTCTTCGTTTTCCCATTCATGTTTTTTAATGCGCCAGGACTACAGACAGCACTTAAGCAGCAGAGATGCCAGAATTACATTTTAGCTTAAGCGCACATGCATCTCCTACTCATTTGATCATCTATGATATCTTTCTTCAAATTCACAACTTCCCAAAATCATCACATCTGCACATCTGTACACTTAACAGATTTTACATTTAGCCCTATTAAATTTCACCCAACTTGTTTGGGCCCAATTTATCAAGTAATCCCACCAACAATTCTCTCATCTGACCTGCTGGTTTTATGCAATATTCAACACTTGCTTAGAACAGAAAGCCTGTTTGGTACGGGTTCAAAGCCTTTTCTTGCAGGATTTCTGAAGGCCAGTGGTCATGTTGTGAGCAAGCCAGGTCTAGGTGAAAGGGCAGAAGGACTGCTGACTACGGGATAAGGAATTCGGCCGAGAGTCAGATAAGGAGTCAAAGAGTTGAGACAAACAGGTAGAGGGGGACGGTCGTTAAACGTAAGGACGCGTGGACACTGCTAGTTAGCCCATCACACTGTATAGTTAGACGCATGGACACGTGGTCTTAACCACTCCTTGCAAAGAAGCACTCACGTGTTTGGGGAAGCCTTGCATATAAGCGCGGTTGGAACCCTGAATAAACTGGCACTGCTTGATCACATTGATCGTGTCCGCGGTATCCGAGACCCCCGTGTTGACATTTTCTGGCTTTTTCTTAAATGTAGATCAGAGATACTTATTAAGTTTTTTTACCATCTTGGCATTATTTTCTTAGATACTAATCCCACTTTTAAAATTCCTTTTGTACTCCATATGCTTGAAAAACTCCTTATATTCTTTATATTAGCAAATTTAGATAAAGATTTCCTCTTCTGTAATATGCTTCTCTTATCATTTTACTACAGCTCTCAGCCTCAGACTATATTAATTACTAAGTGCTACACTACTCACTATATTTTCAATCTCACACCTAGCAAGCAACAATAAATTTATAGGAGAGTGACTACCTGTCTCGTCCTATTTGCATCCTCCTAATTTATAAGCATCATGTTTAACCAGAACATAGAGATGAGAAGCAAATAAAATTGGGCATAACTACTACGAGCTGCAATGCCCTGTTGCTAGCACCATGTACAACTGCTGCCCTTTCATGTAGAAGTTAAGCATCATTATCCTGTCCTTAGGCAAGTCCTTCCTCAGTTTGGCCCTAGGAAAACTGCACTTCTGGATCTTATCACCTAGAAATGACCAAGGGCAGATTCCCAGACAATGCCTAGCCCAAAGAGCACACCCAATGCTGAACACCCCATTCTTGAGCACTTCCAGGGCTCGGGCTGGGCTCCATCAGTCTATTTGCTCTTCCTGCGCTGAGTAGCCCAAGTTTACTAACACTACATGGTCTTATTTATTTTGCAGCACAAACACAACATAACATTACCCTACATCTTTCCCAAGGCCTTTATTTCCTGCTTCAACAGTGGCTGTAGAACTCAACCACAAACAGCTTTTGATTTTTACAAATGTTTGTTTTTCAAAATTGCTCAAGAAGTATTTTTGGCTAATATATTCCAGTTTGCCTATTGTTGGTGAATTATGTACTTCAACTCTGAGATTAAATATCAGCCCTGTTGAATAATTTATGACTCACTCAGACAATATTGTCCCTTCTCCTTCCCCACATTTATTCTCCCTTGATCTCTCTCCTCCTTTCAGAAAGATGTAATTCATATGCATATGCGCATGAAGCAATAACAATTGTAAACATTTGCATAATAGGAAACCAAGTCACCAGGTAACACATCCAAATACATTTAAGTCCATTAGAAATGTAAAACCCATTTTTCAAAATTGGTCCAAGGCTAGGCTCGCAATGCTTTCTTAAAATCCAAAGGAGTATAAAAGTAACAGAAGAAAATTTTAGAAACCTATGTGTTGTTAAAGACAATCATAGTAGTTGTTCTCTTTCTTCCCTATTCTGCATAATTATATTTCCTTCTTCCCTAAGTTGCTATTTTGTATACCTGTCTCAAAGTCGTTTTTGAAAATGAGACCTTGACTTCTATATTATGTAGTTTTTTAGAATTTTGCTTGTCCTCTAAGAGTACAAGTCTATGTTTTCAGATGACAAAAAATGATTCCTGCTAGACTATCCATGCCAGACACAAGTTATCAAGTGAAACAGTTACCCCCAACAAGTTAGGATTTCTCCTCAGCCTCAGTTAGTCTCATAAGTCTTTGATGCTTTGTATTTAGAAAAGAAGGCAAAAATGAGGAACAAAAAGCTTATCTTTTGTGCAAGAGGTTACCTATCATTTCTCCTGAATTACAGGAGAATAGAAGCTATAAAAGCATATTCTGAAAAAAATATATATCTTTTACTGTGTTTAAGCTAAGGGTAGGGACCACATATGCTATTGTGGACAGTCACAAGATGGGATGGAACATGACTATGGTCTCTGGAAACTACCAGGTGCCGTTAGAAATAGCAGAACACAGTTTGGTGACCGGTTGTATGGCTGAATTCCCCAGTAATTTCAGTGATTGAACACTGCTGACGTGATACGGCCTCATAGCACTGTTTGTGTTTTATTGCATTTAGAGCTCTCTTTCCACAGTAAGAAAAATAAGTATATAGTTTGGGCAGGATTTGCAGAGAGTCATTAGCATTGATTTAACCCTGTTCCCACTGAAATAAAGCTCCCTCTGGAAAGAAACACAGGCAAATGCAGAGAACTCTAGAAAGCTGGATTTCTGCAGAGCAGATTATAACTGTATGATAAGAATACTTCCTATTTTGTGACAGTGTGGTCTAAATCAGCAACACTGCATTAATTGTTAAAAAAAAAGAGTAATAATCTGTAACATTGCTGTGTTTGAGATATAATGCACAATAAATCTATGAGGATCATAGACTACAAATAGATGAGATGATAGTCAATAATAATCAATTATTAATTAACAACAGGCATGATGCAGAATTCCATTTCCAACATTTATCAGTCGCTGTCATACTGGGTTCATATATTTTTAAGGCAGCAAAGTAGCTTCCATTAATTATCTTACCTTGGTGAGCTCTTACTCTGCCATTTGGGAGTAGAGTGTTTTATAGGTCCACAAATCTCTAACCATTTCGGTTTGTCAAATTTACAATTCAGATATTTCCTTGCTCTTTCTCTGAAGGCAAAGCACAGATAGGTCTGATTTTTCAGAGCAGAATGGCGGGGTATCCATTGCACCACAGGGATAGCCCGCGACACGAGCTTCTGGGATTTGGGAAGGTGCTGCCCAGCACCAAGCCAAGCGAGTAGTAGGTCTCCGATATGCCCCAGCACTTAGCATGCATGCAGGAGATCAGTAGCGTGAATACATAGGCTTGCATTTCCTCCAAGACCTAAACTTCCTGTGCCTACATTCATCTGGAGCAATATAACCAGTATTACATGTGAAACAAGATTCTTTCCAGATACCTTTTTTTTTTTCCAATGGCGCAGAAGTCATTAGATTTTTAAAAACACTATGAGCTAGATAAAATTACTGATTGAGGATGGTTGCTGGATTTCTTAAACACAACAAAACTAGGCTTTAGTTCTACATCTACAGTGCCAAGAAGAAAAAGAGAAACATGAATGATAGGCCTCTAGTGCATAGCTATTAAATGCTATATCTTAGCATGGTCCAATAAATGCCAGAAAAGACCAAGACTTTAAATTATGTTTCAGTAGGAAAATATTCTGAGTACTATTTTTAAAATGTGATTCTATGCTAAAATGCAGTAGTTAATAAACTAAAGGAAACAGGTGTGTCTAAAGAGAAGAGAATTGTTTGTTATAGTGGGTTTTGTTGTTTTTAGAGGGCACTGCAATGTAACCTAAGTTAGGTAATGCTGATAATTCTTTATGCAGCTCTGAGTAATGCAGAAAAAAAAGATCTTAATGCAGGCTGGTATTGATTGCCAGCCTGGAGCTGAGCATCCCCATCAACTGCCCTTAAATTCCTTTCCCGTGACTCACAGGAAGGTAGGCCTCTCAGCAGCTCTTAGGAGCAGAGCTCAGCATTTTGTAGACGTTGACCAGCCTCTTTGAGAACTAGCTTTGAGAAGCCCTGTGGTTATTTTCAGACAACTTTGGATGGATCATTGAAAGGCCCTT
Organism: Tinamus guttatus; assembly: GCF_000705375.1. Next base: position 417,198 of record NW_010585320.1, read on the forward strand.
TGCCCGTCACCTCTGTTGCTGCTGCCAGGCTATACAATTTGCAGCTTTTTGAAGTTGTGTGTAATGATCCATCTCTGGGAAAAATTGAAAGAGCTACAGCACAACTTTAACATCAGCACAACTTATCTGAACACAGAATTGGGCAGAGTTTTCAAAGAGAAAAGTTTAGAAACCAGAGAAGGTCACCTCCTCAGACTCCAATATTTTTAAAGCGCATTTATATACTTTTCTGTTTGCTAAATCATATACCTCTTTAATCTATAAATCATTTTAAAAAAACATCTGTTATAGGTAGCCCTAGACCTAGACAACACTAGGATCTGCAATTTTCTTAGTGGAACAAATGAAAAGGTAAGTTTGAAATCAAAGAACAAAATATCTACTTCGGCCCTCCTTTTTCACCAATATATTGGGAAAGACTATTTGTACAATTAATCTTAGATAGAAAGTGAAACAAACATTTTACAAAGACAGATTTAGGGGATAGGATTTCCTGTAATACATATCACGTTTAGAAAAATAACAGTGAAAAATCATGGCTAAGTAGGAGGACTTCTGTCCTGGCAACATTTGTCCTTTCTGGACAGTTACGTTTTGCTGGCTTTCAAATATTTGGTAAGACCTGAAATATACAGTACTTAAGCACAAAAAGCAATCTTTAAGTGTAAACATTAAAAGAAAAAAACAAGATGATTTCATAGGAATGATTAACCTCCTATAGTTACTTTTTCTAAAGTAAGGATGAAAGATATCCATAAAAATCCACAGAGAATCATAGAGTCATTATGATTGGAAAAGACCTTCAAGATCCAACCATAAACCCATCACCACATCCCTGTTAAACCATGTCTCTAAGTGCCTCATCTGCACGTTTCTTGAACCCATGACCAAGCAGACCACAGTGCCTAGGACTGTGGGACCACCACAGAGGTGGCGGAACCTTGCTCTGAAGGAAAAGCAGGTGAACTGCCTATAGTGATCAAAATTTCTTGATTCTTACTTGTAGGGCAAAATTATTCAGTTACACCTTGACCACCACCTAAGTTAGCCTCAATTTATATTGCAAGATAACAAATTGTGTTTTCATTTATGTAGCCTCAAGGCTTCACATGTTCCTTTAAAAGCAATGCAATTACTCTGAATTTACACTGGTGAAAGAAATTATAACTAAAGGCTTATCAAATCAATTAATTAACAGCAGCATCTTTACACTTGCAAGTCACAGCTCCCATAGCATCAACTTCTGACAACACAATCATGAAATGAAGCATTATGAATTTTAGTGAAAGATTAATTTTAAATAAGCAGTTCCTTCACTTTTTATTTGTATGTGTATGTGTGCACGTGCAAAAATATATATGTATATATTTAAAATGCATTCA
>NW_010585320.1:418801-445744 GCF_000705375.1 Tinamus guttatus
TTCCCTACAGTTTGCATTAAAAATAAAAAGACAGCTTTAGGTCAGTTCTGGAAAATACAAATTCCATTAGTCGCAGAAGTAGTACAGTTGTCATTTCAACATTTTAAGATAATTTATATTCAACCATTTCACTACTTCATAACTCACATAAAAACTAAAAATTATCAAAAAAAAAAAAAGCCACACTCTTTAAACTTCAGGAAATAACTTCACAGAAAACCACAGAAATTCTATTGCAGGAGCCACGTCATAAAATTGACTATATGTTTGTTTGCATATTTCCAATAAGCATTTAATTTCAGCTTTAATGAACATGTATAAGCATTCACACCACAGCTAAAAATGTGTCCAGAAAATAGAACGGTTTACAACAAGAAGCAGAAGTTTACATACAACAACTTATAGCAAGGGATAAATGGACTTTCATGCAAACAGGCTTTACAGAGCTGGAAAAGCGGGAATCACTGAAAGCGCCTTGGGGTTGGAAGCTGAAGCATTGCATATAGGAAGATGCTCCACACATACTCTATTCAGTGAAAGCAGACCAAAAAAAAAAAAAAAAACCTCATTTAAAACAGTAAATTAAAGCAGGAGGTAAATTTTCAAATATAGATGTTTAAGATGTTTACACAGATGTTTCTGTTAATGAGAATGAAGATCAGAACTTGAGAAGAATTATATGTAAAACACACACAGGTTTTGTTTTCTGAAGTTTTGACCTGCAATTATGCCCTCTGTATGGGATTCAGAGAAGAAAGAGCTGCATAAGATTTTTTTTTTCCTGTCTGATGATCTACTTAAATTTTACTTACCTTAAAAACAATTACTGGAACGTATTGTAGGGTGGAGAGATATGACTCTCCTTGAAAGGAAACTATCAAATAAAAAGTTTCAAGATTACTGCACATGTATGAACATGTTTCTTTTTCCTCTAACCGAAAATATGTTTTTAGTGCCTAAACATCTACAGTGACCAGCAGACATATAATACTAAAGCCTTTTACTGGTGATTAAAAAAAAAAAAATGCAAAAAATAGCGACAAAAATTAACTTGTGAGAAGAGAGCGTGCATTCATTGTAAATTACCCTTCTTCAGGAGAAATGTTAGGAATTTCTTCACCACTTCTTTCGTAAGACACTGGGGTAATATATGGGGTAAAGAACTGAGATCCTATGTTCTGCCTTTCTTTTAGCTTCTGTGTCAGGACAAACAACACATTCCATACTGGACCTGAACTCACTTAACAGCAACCGTCCAATCCCCATCCTTGTAGCAGTCCTTGCAAATGGTTACTGCCATAACCAACTTCTAACTACCTGAGCAGCAGAAGTGCTTGCAAACTTGCAGAGTACAAGACACAGTTTCAAAGTTTTCCCCCAAAGCAGTGCACTAGCTTGTTTTTGTCGCATTTTATCTTGGATTGGTAGCATACTTGGAAGTGGTCAAAGAAATACGCGGAAAATAAGCACTGACCTTTACTTAATTTCTCTGTGTCTTCTTGAAGGCTGGGATAACTCTTTACACTTTTTAAAGAGGCTCTGTGCCAATTTCTAACCTCCTTTGCCCAAAACCTGACTAAATGAGACATCCATAAGTTGAGAGGCGGAAATCAGCCTCAGCATCATCCCTGTGCTGTCCTTTTGCAAGGCAGCTTTTGTTCCTGGGGACTTTCCACTGAAAACATGTTCTGTAAAACTGGTGTGAACATACAGGCATGCTTTCTAAAGTATAATTTCACATATAATCAAAGAATATGCTTTTTTTTTCCTCTTCCTATCGTCATCTTTTTGATTACCCATGTTTCCTTCAATTATTCAGCTATCACAGGGTTTTATACCAGAGATTTATGAAAAAGACAGAAAGATAACAGGCATACAGTTATTTTAGTTATAAAAAATAATGGGCACTATAAAAAGTAGGAGGCTTTAAATGAAGTGATTATCTATGGATATGCTACTGAAGAGCATTTATGCAAATACTGAGCACAGCTATTATACCGAGCCAAATAAATACTTCTCTGAACAGTCACATGGCTCTCCAGCAGACACTTGAATTTTGTTTATCAATTTGCAGACAGTTGGAAAAAACAGCTAACATATATACTCAAAGACAAAAAGAAAGAGAATACAGCACTCAATAACATATAAAATAATGGTGAGGCCTTGAAAACCACCCAGCAGATAGTAAAGCTGTACACTGTGAAGCTCCACTTTTCATCCAAACAAGGCCTAATCCTGCAACTTGTGTGTAACCAAAGCTCTCATCTCATCAAATTCTCAGCAAGTGGGACTATGTGAACTACTCCTCAGGTGAAATACTGTTACTGCAGAACAAATGTTCAGCTGATGCAAATTGAGGCACTTGACTATACAGTCACAGCAGATGAGGACCTGGCCTCACACAGACAGGATAAAATACCAGGGAGCTTGTGCTAGGCAGCTTAAATGCATGTTGAAATATCAAATTTACATCTATTTTGCCATGCCAGACGTTATACGTTCTTTCTTTTTCATGTTCTGTTTTCCCTCTCCTTCCATAAAAACAGGGAATTATAGAAGTGATGCAAGGGAATGACAAGATGTATTTAATTCCAAGACGGATGTGAATACCCAAGTTAGCTGCAGGAGTTCTCAGCCTAGGGGAAGATAGGGCATCAGGACTCTTTTGGCCTTTCCAGATCCACCAAGTGTCCTTTTCACCTGACCAAATCCTCCTCCTCAGCACAGGCATAAAAAAATCCTTAATTTTTACTGTTTTCTTTATCTGCATTCCCTATTTTTTTTTTTATTCTGCAGCCTTCGGTTTTTATACTAATGTGCATCTGAAGATTGTTTTGCAGAGGTGAAAAGTGCTTTTTAAAGGACTAAATAAATGTCTAATTATGAAGGCTCTTGAATCATATCTGGATTTGGTGATCCTAGCCCTAGGCTCCAGCCCTTGGTTCCGGTGATATATGATAGACTTCAGGAAATAATCTGGAACGTATTTGGACGTATTATTTCCAACATGAATTTGGAAGTAAATTATGGAAATAATCCTACATTTCTGCTTCTTGATATTGATGGAAATGATGAAATTCAAAAAATGAAATACTGTGATTTGCATGGAACAAGTAGTTTAAATCAACAGTAGTAAATTTTATTCCTTTATAAGGAGAAAATACAGAATTAATACCCGAAAAAACTGCTTGGAGCCATGTGAAATGTGTAGACCAAAATTTAATCTGTAATGAATAATCCCACATAATTGAACTAATCAAGCCACACTTTGAAATATACATGCCTTTAACCTGAAATTAGGTAACCTTTTAAAACCTCAGAGGATAACTAGTACAGAATGCAAAACAGCCCAAATGAGACAAATCATCTATGTTTCATATGCAAGATGGCAACATTTTTCCACAGACAAAACAAAATACTGATTATTGCGATTAAATAAAAGTCCTTTTTTTTCCCCTCTAATGTCGTTTGACAGTTATTATCAAGAGTTGATAACCCCCAAGAACATACGCAAGCTAGGAATGCAACACAACAGCATCATTTTGAGAGAAGTTTACCTGATAATTATATATAATCCATCACCAAGTGAAGCCTAATTAAATGTAATCATTTGAAAGCTACTGCTATTATAATAAGGGACCAAAATGTGTAACAGAAATTTGCATAATTAATCATTATGCTTGATATTCATATAAGAATGATTCTGACTGTTTTTAACAACGCGTATAATTTGTTGGCCATTTTCGTTGGGTCATTTCAGAGCTTTTTGTGCAAAGATTTAAAGCATCCACAGTATCTACCATGTTTCTGACATACTTTATTTCCTGTATCTGTTTTGCTTTCTTCTCTGAGACTATCCTGACAGGACAACGGATCCACAAAAAGTCCTGGCACATACAGAAACACACACAAAACTTATGTTCACAAAGTTTACACTTAGACGAGAAGGGCTGCAAGTTCTTCTTCAAGAGTTCCCAAAATTTTACAGCACAAATATCACACCTCCCAGTAACACATACACACACATTTGCACAAACCCTACAGAGACCATATATTGTTCATCTGCTGCTTGTAGTGGTCTCCAATCTACTCGTTGGTGTTTAACGTGTGTTTTACGAATGTAAAAATCACCATATGCAAATTCACTCTGAAAATAAAGACATTCAGACTTAAAATAAATTATTCTATTCCAGGAAGGGTACCTTGGGATACAGCTCACAGTAGCCATGCTGTTACCCAGTGGATTTGTGGTACTATTGCATAGGGTCCATAGGAGAGGGGTGTCCTCTCCGGCACTACAAAATGTCACTGGGCATAGAGAGCACAAAATTGCTGAGATTCAGCAAAGCCTACAGGAATAAGCAAGAACTGCTGCTGAAGGCTGCTGTGAACCCTGATGGGTTTTCTCCAAATAACGATGTTAGAACTGTAGGGCTGATGACAGGTTTATGCATTTTCCTTTAAGGAAATCTGTACTCTATGTATGTGCGATCATAGTATTTTGACCTGATTATTTTCCACTCCCGAAACGGTTGTGCACAAGAATGCTGGCTTGTTTCTTGCTATGAGAATGGATCAAAATAGTTTTGCTTAATGTTAAAATTCTCATTTTACTGTGGCTAGTAGTAAGAAAACTGCTTGGTTTGACAGCAGACAAAGATTGATAGAGACACGTGTACTCTACCAGTATCAAAGAAGTGCCCTCAGCACTGAGGCTGCTCTGGAGAGATGTGTGTCACACAGCCAGTCACAGACCATGCTCTCTTGTACAAAACCATGCAGGCACCTGCTGTTAATAATATCTGGTATCTTAATTGCCTCTGACATGACTACTTTGTGTAATATATTTTTTTTTTTTATTTATAATTTTTATAGCTTTTTTTTTTGTTCAAAATAGAGAGAACGACAGACTATTAGTTTATACTATTGCATTTCACAGAGCATCTCACAGCAACAAAACAGTGGTTAAAGAGCCTGGCTGGGGATCCTATAGAATAACATCTATTCTCTGACCAAATTACAAACATTTGCATCACCACAGAATTTATTCCCTGGCCACTGCCAAGTATTCAAAACCAGCTATTTTTGTTGAAACAGACTGGAGAAAGATAAAACTTCTTACAAGTTAGAAATAGAGGAAGAAACAGAGAACCTTTTAGCAGCTAGCAGATATGAAACATTCAACATAAAGGTAGATGGTTCCTAAAAGCTTATCATTTTCTCACTCAAGTGAAAACAGTGCATAAGAGTAGAAAGTGTTTTGTGAGCTTAACTCTTTGAAATGCATAACGAGCTGTAACTACGTGCAATATTACAAATACCTGTAATGTCTGCAAAATTCCTGTATCTCTGCAGATTTCCTGGAATAGGCAGAAGAAGGAACAGGCCCAATGCCTTGAATGCTATCCCAGGAGTGAAACTCCCTTTCACGGGCCACTTCAGAAAGAAATTACTCTCATATATACACTGTTGATATATTTTACTCTCTCACTCTAAATTACTTAGTGATTTTGCTTACAAGAATTGCTCACTGCATTGCTACTACAGTATAAACAAATAAGTAAAAATGATTTTAAGTTTTCTAAAGTAATACCTTTCTCCCTCCATTTATTCCTCTCCTTTCTACAACAGGGGCTGATTTCTGTTGTTAATCATCGTATGTGTTTTTCTGAAATAACCCGATCCATTGCTATAGGACACTGGAATTTAGCTTGGAATTTCCTTTATTTCCCCCTCCTACATGTGAAACAAAAATATCAGTGATGTTACAGGAGAAAGCACAAGTCTGTGGTGAAAATGATGAAAAGAGAATTATAAAAATTCCTTACTAGAAGGAGACTGGAAAAAGTAACTTCTCCTATGACTAATGAGGAAGGCCTCCTTTTGACAACCAGGAAGTATGAACAGGCAACACAGAGACTGTAACTATATGCGAAGCCTCTACGCCTGATCAGATTTCCTTTGGAACTGGGAATCCTATTTTCATCTGTTCAGAGGAAACAAGTTTTTTCTAGCCTGTCTGTCTTCCATGCTGAACACTGCCTGCTGCTTGGCTTCTGAAAGGTTCAAGACCTACCTGACTTCTAATATTCCAATTATCTGGGATAAGAGTACATTTCTGCCAAGACACAAATGGATTTCAAGTTTTCATTTGATCAAGAAGTAAACAAAAGGTGAGTTTCCATAGGAGGAATTACAACAAGTACGAAAAAGTGGGAAAGTGAACCACAACATTGCAAACGGTCCTGAAAAGAAACATTGCAAGTGACAAAACATATACGAAAATATCTAGTGTTTTGTTCAGCTTCATATTCTATGGGTTTTTGTTGGAGGTTTGTTTCCAGTTCCTGAAAATTAACATGGTTTAATCTGCACACTATAGGCTTTTGCCCTTGCTAGAAATTAATTTTGTCAGGGAACACTGGGTAATTTTAGGCAAGACTAAGTTGTTCTAGTGACCTCTCTCTTTGCAGGCATCTTGGAGAGCAACCTAAAGTTTAATATTTCTTTTCATCTTTTTTTTTCCCCTCCTCTATTGACCTTTGTTTTGTTCTTCAGGATCAACAAGAACCCTGGAGTCATTCAGCCTTTTGGCAGAATTATATTATTTTGCTCACCACGTTTTTTTTTTTTCCCAGACATAATCCAGTACTCTTCTGAGCTTCAGAACACTTACCGACACCAGCTCTTTATCCTTCCCCAGCTGCTTGGGCTTTGCTTTCCCGCATAGTAAAGCCAATTGAGAAAATAAAGAGAATACGTCATTGACATTCACGTGTCATGAAATCCACAGTTTAAAGGAGTGAAGTGTGAAAGAATTTTATAAAAATGCTATTTATCTTTCCTGAATGAATCATGCTCTCATATTTTCAGTTTACTCCATCAATTTCTAAGTGGTGTTATTTACTTTTATTGCTATCCCATTCTTCTGCTGAATATACGGGTAGCAAATCTTGTATAGAGAGGAATATAAAACCATCATTAACTATTTGCTAAAAATTATAATGCACATTTATTATTATAATGTATAATTGTGGAAGGAAAGAAATGTTTTAAAAACTCTTCCCAAGTGATCTACTGTGATTTCTTGTAAGATAAATAGAGATATGGCGTACAAGCAATTTTAGAAAGTTCCTTTTCTCAGATATTTTTCTCATTTCCTTATCCCAGGTTAGACATGCCTCAGAAGTGAACAGAGATGTATCTGTAGGAGGGCATGGAGTTCAAATGAGGTTTGAGACAGGAAATTAAATGTTTTGAATAAAATAAGAATATTGAAAAAAAATGAAAAATTGAAAATAAAATCATTCTGAAAATGATCACATTTTTCATAACATGCTGAAAATAGAAATCTCACTTTTAATAGGCTGGGTGGTATGTGCAGCAGGGAGAGCAGTTAATGGAGGCTTACCCGTGTTTCAATGGAGGCTTTTCGCTGTGTTTTTGCAACTGCTGCTCAAAAATCTGGTATAACTGGCTTTGCTAATAAATAAATAAATAAATAAATAAAGATTTAAGTTTATGTTTTAATGTTATGGGGTTTTTTATGTTTTAAAAAATGTTTTAATATAATGTTTTAAATTATTTTAATCAGAAATCCTTCCTATTCTAGCAATATCTTCTTTGCTATGCTTCTAGTGTATTCTGTGAATGTACCTTTCATAAGAGATAGACATATACTTAAATACAACAATATATAAAAAAATTATCCTCTCCCAGTTTCTAGCAAACTTTCAATCATTTTCTTATCCAAAGATTTTGTATTGTAATTTGTAAAAAAAAAAAAAAAACTGCATACAGCAATACATAATGGAATTGGCTGACTGTCCTACACCAATCAATAGCAAGAGAAAACAATTAGACTTAATTTCTCACATTTATAATATCTATATGTTTTCCTTTAGGCCATGGTTCATAATCAACTCGTATTTTCCAAAACAAGTAATTGTTTCAGAAGCCAGTGTAATTAATCTTACTCAAGTCAGACTCATACCAATCAATGAAATTTAAACAACTCAAATTTTTTCATATAGACATGATTTACCCACAGATAAGTAAAGAAGCTACTTTTGGAATTTAGTTCTGAATTAGACCATAGATTAGAATAACAAAAGTAATACCCTTTATACCATATTTTTCTTCTAATTCACATCATAAATTCAACTAAGTTCTGAAGTACTCCTAGGAAAGAATAAGATCATCTAGTGCAATAATGTGCAGTGGCAGATGTAAAAGCATTATATACCCAAACTCTAATTCACAATTTTATGAAAAAAAAAAGTTAATAATTGTGGCTTTTGCAAAAACTCGCCTCCTTTCACCTATACTTTAAGAAGAGAATTACAACACAAATGGCATTAAACACAGATGAATCTCTTCTTTATTTTAGAAGTAAAAATGTAATACAGCAAACATAGTATTTATGTATATCCTGGGAAAGCCAATAGGTTTAGCATGAATCAGACATAATTGCCTTCACGCATCTCTCCTACTCTTTGATTATACTTCTTTATCAAGAAAAGCATGTCTTGTCTTTGAATACATACAGCTGATAACAAAATCAGAATAAATGACTACGTACTTCCAAGTCATTTCTACTGAAGTCATTGTTCTTATTCTATCCTGAAAGCAGGACTCCTTTGCTAGACTAACTCCCTATGATTCAGCAGCATCTGAGCTGTTTGCTTCTTGGGAGTTATATGGTTGTGATAGCAAGAGCGACAGACCATGCTGGAGAAAGCTGGGTGGACTCGAGGCAATACCCAAGCTAACCAAAAACAAGGAACAGGTTCAATGCTTACCCAGCATAACTGGAAAATACCTACTTTGCACTGCAACTAGCAGCATATGTTATATTATCTTTGGAGACTATCATCAGACTTGAGACTTTATCTTGTTTGGGGAATTTATTTTTTTCATTAAAAAAAAATCCCCTAAAAACAATTTGGAAATATTCGTACAGAACTCTTCTTCACTGGTCAATCAGAATGCAATAATACTCTTTAGCACTCCTTAAAATATCGCTGTCCAAGCTTAAACCAACAAGTCACCTCATGGGCTCACCAGTTCCTAATCAAAACAACTGTCCCTTACCACAAGGTAAGTAAATTTGCTATTACTTAAGAATGCTGGTTACTGGACAGAAGAAAACAAACTTTTGGATACAGTCTGAAGAGTAGAAACATATTTTAAGTAAAAAGTTGTTCTTGTCAAGCTTGTCTGTACTTAAAAACAGTATTATGAAAAAGCAAGGTTTCCAACCTTCGACATATAACCATATTACAGATGATGTTTGTAATGGTGCTCAAGTCAGTAAGATATAGTGAACAAACACTCGATGTGCGGGGAGGGGAGGGGGGCATGATGACTTACAGAATAATTGAAAATATTCTCAAAAAAAAAGGCTCAGATATGAAAAATCCAGAGTTACTGTTTCAAGAACAGTAGAAAACTCAATTATTCTGTGCTCCAAAATTGCCAAGTCTACTGTGCAGCTGAGAGATTTTCCCACAGTTTAACACACTCACCGAGTACAAAACAAAAAATATTTCTTTCTTTGTTCAGTGTATTTATCTCACATTTTAATGGCTCATCATGGCCTTTTTTGCCTCTTTGCTTCTAGCTTTTCCCAGTGAAACCATGTCACATGCTGTGAAAGTGCCATTGAAGTATCTTTTTCAAATAATATTTTCACCACCATTTTTTTTTTATTAATCCATCTTCCCTAGGCACTGCTGGATAAAATTATGGCAACCTGCTGCTCTGCCAATTAAATTCCTGTAAATGGTAGTAAGCATAACCTGTGCAGTTTAATTGTAATATGACCTGCAAAACTTATCTCCCAAAATGTCTCTGTCTGGGGAGCTATTTCAGATAATAGCCTTGTGCTTCCTATTGATGTATTTTCTACATTTAGCACAACCAGAAAGCAAGCCACAGAGCCCCAGGGAAATCCCATGGCCTATTGGTAATCAATTTTAGTATGTTGGTTTAGTTTGTTGTATAAGACAGGACAAATGTGTAAATAAGAGTTTCGTTCTCCCTTCAAAAGAGAGTAACACGAATCATGTAGCGGTATGTCACACTGCCCAAAGGTTTTACTGACAAACCTTCATTAATGCTTTTCTATTTGATTGAGCAGTTTTAATGAGCTGCCAAAAGCAACTGTACAGTAGCTATGAGGAGTTTAACAACGGCAATGGTATCAGTTAGATGATATAGCTCCTGCTTGTTTGGCTTAACAAAGACTTGGTTAGGAGTGCAAATGAGGGCCATGCGTGGCTCACTCAGCCCAGATACTAATTCTGCTGCCTGCTGACCAGCAGTGAAAGTCCAGGAGGATAAAACCTTTGTGCTGCCCCAGCCTGAAGCTCAGGAACGCAGTGCTTGAGACTGTATCTCAGCATCATGCCTGGTACCAAGCCACACCATCTATCTGCCCTACCACTTCTTGAAGTTTGAGTACATCTTCGGGGTTTGTAGAATCCTACACTACTAAATCCTGCACTGCAATCCTGCGCACAGCACTCAGCTATCTCCTTGGCTCCGCTCTGAACACCCTGATACCTTCTGGGTCCTGTGCTAATGAAATACCATTCTTAGATCATGGTTTCTATGCCACCATGACATCTCACTCCCCATGTCAAGAGCTATTTAACTGTTTCTTATATAGGTTATGTTGCAGATTTTTTAACTGTCCCCCTCTGTATTTTTCCCGACTCCAGTACATCCTTTGGCAGTCAGAATGCACATAGAATTCAAGAAAACTGTCTAATTACATTTGTTTCATTGCTTCGCTTATCCCAAGAATCTATAGTGCTGCACTTGCACCATTGCAACTCCATGAAGCACTGAGGTGACATTTTCAGAGACCCAGATGTTATGAGATCAGTTCTCTTTTCTGAGTAATAATTGTTAGCTCAGAACCCACCATGAGGTATGAAAAGTCAGGATTGTATTCCCTCACGTACACCACTCCAGGATCAATCATCCTTGAGTTTTATGCGGTTGGTCACTGTGTGCCAGGAATAGCTCCATGTCACCAGAAAATGATGTTATCTTTTTCACATTGCCATGAGATATATATGAATATATTCAATAACACAGAATGTAGTACAAATGCCAGTAGGACTCCACAGGTAACCCTTCTGATACCCTGTGACTGTAGTTTCCCAGCGATTATTTTCCTACCAAAACTTTTCATATGACTACTCTGAAAAAATACATTTTTATAAACTGTTCCTTCACCATCACCATGATGTACTGCTCCTTTTATTTTTTGTCATTTCTTTGAGATAAAAGACGACTTTGTTTTTCACCTTTTCTGTCCGTGGTAGCAGATACATGGGAAAGAGGCAGAAGCCGTGAGGCTGAAGATCATGAACAAGTAAATTACTGAAATGCCATATTGGTTATAAAAAGGTCAGAGACTTGCAAGAGGCTAAAGATGGGAAAACACTGCATTGCTCTGCTGAAGGGGAATTAAGAGAAATAACTAAAGTCATGCAAGAACTGGCAGCTGCTATCTCTCACATTCCAGTCAGGCGCCCAGAAGAGAAGACCATTCTTCTAAGATGCCTTTTATCAAAAGCCATAAACTAAACTTTAAGCCACAATGTACTTTTTATTTTCAGAGGTCAAAGGCAATCATCCCAGAGAAACATCCACAAATTCAGAATCTAATTTTAAGCCATGGCTAGAGGTTAGACCATGTCACTGCATTCTGCATTGCTTTTATCTTTGGAGAAAATAAAAATAAATTGAAATTATATAAATTATTGGAAAGAAGAAGAGTTCCTTAGTGGACAGTATATGTATTCAAGTCTATATAATACTGAGGACTAATTCCTCCCCACACTCCTTATTCGGCCTCTTGTTTACCAACCTTCAAAACAAAATTTGTTTATTCATCTTGCTCACTTTAAAATTTTCCACTCATAAAATGCATTCCCATTCTTTATAAAGCATGAATGCAGCTGATATCTAGCAGCTAGAGATAGCCATCTATGCACAGCATTATCAATTTCACAGCTAGTTCTTATGAGACAACAAAGGAAAAGAAAAAGAGAAAGATCAGTTGAAATTTTAGAGAAGAAAATTACATTGAATTTGTGTATCTGTTTAAAAGTACATCGACCTGAAAGGCGAATATCCCCCATGCTGGATTTTACCACCTGAATAGAGGATACATCTGACAAAGCTTACTTGGTTGCCTTTATTTTAATACCCACCTGCATCTAGAGTCACTACAGAAATAAAATTATGTCTTGGTTTGGAATTATCCAGTTCCAATTTTATAGATGTAATTTTGGAAAATCTGATTGCTTTTCCATGGCTTATGAGCACTGCTACACATAGAACGGTACAGCATCATAAACTGGATGTGCACGTATAAACAGAAATACGTTCACACATGTACATTCATACTAATTTAACATCAGTATACCTGGACTGATCAAATAACCAGAGCCAGTTGTGATTCAGTCACTATTGCTTGTACTGTGCACATGAGTAGCCCCACTCATGGCAGCTGACCTGCACAGGCAAAAAAGGGCTTAATCATTGAAATAAATGAGAACGCTTTCATTGGACTGAATGGGTTTTGAATGAGGCTTAGATTTCTCATCAATATGACTGATGGCTTCAAAATCCGGCTCTGCCTAAATATGAATTAAATTTGTAGGGCATTATATAAAATACTGGGAAGTGGACAGCCACGATTTGTAAAAGGTCGATATTAGAATAATCAGATAGAAACTGTCAGGCAAAAGAAAAATAGTGTCATAAATCTCCACCTAAAAATAGACTGAAAAGAACAGAGAAAATACACCGTACCTGACAAACAAATACAATATATGCAGGCACAATCTACACACCAGCATCATATCAAGTACAGATGCCTGAGGAGAGGATGTTGGTTGGAACTCAGGATTTAAGTAATTAATTGGCAACTGATATTTAACAAACTTTTGCCTCTTATGGTCAAACTAATTATGAACCTAGGTTCATGTCGTTACATTTTTTCATGTGTTTATCTTTAAAGCCAAATTGTTAGAGGTGCTGACCGCTTCACTTGGTACCATTGTAAGAACAGTTCACAAGACAATACAACGTCACAGGAGACCTAATTCAATTATAGCTTCCACTTCTACCTTTACCACCTGCTACAAAATTGCCGGAGTAGCACGATGTGGTAGAAAACTGTCCCTCAATCCTTCTTTCCTTGCACTCCAACATATTCTATAAATTAATATCACTGCTAATGATGTAGCCTTCTCAAGAAAACAAAAATCAAAATAGCCTCCAGCATCCAAGATGACTGATCTGGTAACTAGACCACTGGATAAAAGACTCCTGCTCCAGCACTACTATAAATCTAGCTCTCTGTTTCCTTTTGATTTTAGACCACTAACTCAAAATGTAACATCTCATTCTATAGCAAGTAGGGTTTTTTTTGTTAAGCAGAATATGTTCTTTCTTATATTCTGTTTTCTGTTAAAATAACTTTCCACCTTTGCACACAACCCCAAGGATTAACTGTCTCAGCCCAAGACAAATATATATATTTAGGTGCTTCAGTTGGGCTGTGGAAGATAATTAAATTATTTGCACACCGCAGACTTGCTGCAGATCCTTAGCTTAGACACATACATTTGTCTACTGTACAGTCTTCCTAATAATCAAATAACACTTAGTTCGGTTTTGCTGTGAACACTTAGAAACAGAAACTGAATGTCTCGGGGAGCTTAGTGACACTTAGTTGGATACTGATACTATTCCCATGGCCTTATGAGCCACTGTATCTTGCTCAATTAGATTTTCTTCATGAGTTTGATTATGTTTAAATTTCTTAAATAGGCCATAAGGAAAATATCACAGCACCTAGCATAACCAAACTTGCACATGGCTTCACAAAGTGACTCTTTGCTGAATGTGGCCTTTCACTCCTCTGTTTGAGCAGTGAAATTAAAGTCCTTTATATTACTTGATACCACTGCCCTTGAGGGCAGGGCTATAAACTCCCTCAAATTTTATTCTTGCTATGTTAGTGATATAAATGTCAATTTACTTCAGCTGAAGCAGACTTCTGAGATCAATAACAAGGATTACTGGGAGGGAAAAAAGACAGTCTTGCCAGCTCACACAAATCAGTGGTCACTGCAGAAAGCATTAAAGAATTGAACATACCACTCTATTGATGATAGTAGACAGTTTGTATAATTTCCCATTGTCTATATTTAATATGAAGAATTTGGCATCAAATTATAAATTGCGAAGCCCTTCATAAATTGCGAAGCCCTTCATTCCTATATGATTCAATATCTACAGCACATAAGGAAAATGAAAACATTTGAAAATATCTTGAATGTTTCAATCAAGTCCCAGAAAAGGCAAATATAAGCATTCCTTACATAGGAATATGTATTATTATATGCCATTATATACTCTTGCAGATACCCTTATACCCTTACATATTCCAAGTACAGGCATCCCACTCTCCCTGTGTGCATGGAGGAGTGAGTGAGTGAGCACGTGTGAAAGATTAGCTCTCTCACAATTGCAATAAACTAAACTATCACTGTTAAAAAATCCCACAGAAATGCTGAGATCAGGAAACATATTTCAAGGCCAAAGAAACGACAGAAAAAGGAAACTATTGTGTTTGGAACATACTGAGCTTATTTTGTGCACTATTGTAATGCAAATAGCAGAAATCAACCAGAGGAAACCTGATTCACAGAGAGGAGACAGACAAAGCTCATGATACTGCAGGGAATTACACCAAGATATATAGTGATGCAGCTAGGATTTTCAATAGGACCCTGATTTTGACATGAAAATTCACTCCAAACAATTTCCCAGAAGGGGAGACCTTACAAATATCTCTCTTATTCAGCGAGCAAGAAAAAATGCAATTCAAATCATTTTAGAAAAAGCTGTTTAGCAATGTCTTCAACAAGTATCACTTACAATCTCGTTAAATGCCACACTACTTTATGAAGTAAAGCACACAGCTATGGAAATACCCTGACCAGAACTGTATGAAATGGAAATTGCCATACTTAACGCTACAAATGACATCTGACTTAGAACATCAAGTGTCTGATGATCTATACAGAAGCCAGAGAATCTTTATATTCCTAAGTATATGCAGAATCATCAGTTCAAGGGGTTTTACTTATGCATTTTAGCAGTTCAGTATAACTGGAAGTCTTTCCTATATATCCCTATATGTCCACCTGCCTTATTACTTTATTTTTCCTATCTCTCAGTGCTGCCCTCTTTAAGGCTGCCTTGACATTTATAGAAGAATAGACATTTATATTAACCTAGAAACTCCAAGTCTATATATTCATCTTCCACATCTGAATTGCTAAATATGAGATGAATATTTGTAAGAGGATGGATTCTCTGCTTCTAAACCAGGAACTGGACTGGCCTCCAAGTACATGATAAAGTATTCTTAAATAGGCACAATGAGAAAATAACTCTTCTCAATTCTTTCAACTTTATGATCATTAAACGTGGTGCTTCTCTGAGTATCAGAAAGTGATTTGTGCAAATGCAATAAAAACCTCTACCAGTTTGCTGGTATTTATAAATTTTGCTGTGTCCAGTGGCACATTAACAATGTCCAAAGATCACATAATCCTAACTCCTTAATGGCATAGTCCTAAACGAACGCTTGATATCCTAAAACTGAGGCTAATTCATATTCAGTCTAGGAGACTCCATACTGTTCCTAACACAAAATGTTGCATTATTGAAGTCACACACAATGCAAAGGGGTCTGGATCTATTGCTTCTGTTTCTTGCCATTTACTTTTCTTAAAGGTTTTCTAGGTTTTTAAGAGTTTGTTCTTTTGATCTTTAAAATATTTATTCTTTTCATGTCATTTTGTTTTATAGATAACACAATTCAAGCATTAAAGAGCACAATAAAACAGTCTGATTTCACTGGTAGAACGACAGTCTAACTGGTTGAGTTCAATGCTTACCTTTGAGTTTCCTTTACACACACTTAGTCTTTCTGTGCTCTTATTCTTTCCAAAGTTTTATTTCAGTCTTTATTATTTCCAAAAGCCTTTTCCAATCCTGCTGTCTTATTAAGCAAAACACAAAAGCCTACTCTGAAAACTTACTAGTTCAACTATGCATGCTTTTATTTTCTATTCCTGTGGAATGCACATGAGTGTTTTAGGTCACTTTCCTACTACTATAACAGAAAATAAAGCCAAGCAACAAATAAATCACTGGATTTTTAGGGGGTTCTTTCAGTATTTTTTTTCCTTTAGTAAGCATTGAGGCTTCCCCCAAAAAATCCTTGTTTCTAACTTCAATACAGTACTTAAAAACATTACGTTTTTTTTTCTTGTTTTTCCTTTCAGTTTTAGAGTAGTTTAAAGGAAATCTATATTTTTTTTTTGGCAGACAAGGAAAATAAAAAATATTTTTTTAAAGCAGTACTATTTTTGTTGATCTAAAATCCCCTCCTTTATTGTTACTTTTCAGGAATCATTTGGGAAAAGAAGCAAAACAAAAATAATTCACACTGTCTTTCCCATAACAAGAAAAAAGAAAAGTTTTGCTTTATGATCTTAGTTTCTAAAAGTCTCTTCCAGTTAAGAAATGGAAGAAGACAAAATACTGCTGAGGTAGCCAAAGGAAAAAAGTAGGACCAAAAAAAAAAACCAACCCAAAAAGGGAAAGAAAGGCCATTCTAGTATTCACTGTGATTCTATTTTTTTTAACAGCAGCTCTGATGTGATGAACCCTGCCCAGAAGAGAAATCAAGACTTTTCTTTCTAGTTTCAGTACAAGTATTGGAGGGGCCTGCCTTTCATGCCCACTTGAAAGGGCAAGTTCTGTGGAATTTAAGTTATAAATCTGACATAAGGATGAGTATCGAGTTATGCTGTATGGTTTGATAGAACAACTAGCACATCAGGCTCCATGCAGACTCAGAAGAAAGGCATTGCTGACCCATTTTAAATGTTACCAGCGTTTTCATAAGTTAACAGCATTCAGGATTTGAGAATATGATTAAACCTTTCAAGAGATGTTAGTGGAGAGTTTCGTATTCTCACCTGGGGGGACCTGGTGGAGAACACTGTATGTAAAGAGGCAGATTTACAGCTTGCTCAACAGTTAAGACACCTGCAGAGTAAGGATGTAAGAAATTCTCCCAAATTCTGACACCTACATCCGTAGTCGCCTTCACAGACTGACTTTTCTGGCTATCTATCTTGCATACAGACTCACAAGCAGAGAGGTTGAGTATCATCATAAATGCTATAAAAGGAGAATGATATAAATAAATTCACTGATTGCAGAAAGAGTAATCCAATGTTTAACAAAAAAATGACAAAACAATTTTACTGGAGGAATCACTAAATATCATTTAAGTCATTACAAGTTATTTTTCCATAGCAATTCCCTTTTCAAAAGTTGTACACAAGATCACTTCTTTCTATTGAAAATGCTTATTTATGCGCAATAGCAGAAGCTATCAAAAATCACGTCACCACAGAATATCATGCAATTACTCTACCAGGACACTAGGAAGCATGCTGGAGAACAGAGCACAAGCCCACCCAGCGCTGACAAATGCTGGAAAACCAAGGAAACAAGAAACAAATAGGAAACCAAGGCACATTCATAAACCCTCACTCTGAGTAGGGACTCTGCAAGGCTCCTTGGGCGGGCTGCCCCACGTCTACAGAAGCAGTGACAGTCACCTGCGGGAGAGAAGACACCGTGGAAGACATCAAGGAATAGTTACAACAAGGCTGCTGTGGCAAATCACTTCAACTGTCGGGAAGTATGCTTTTCCTTCAGAATGGAGCTTCTGCGCTTCCTAAATGTCCACGCTGAACCCAAGGTGCATTTTGAGCAAAAAAGATTGCTGAAATCTCGATGCTTTTTAACACAATGATAAACTAAAGGCAGAGTTAATAACCTCAAAGAAACCATCTTTGTTTTAGTTTAAATTAAAGCTTGTAAAGTAAGCACCGTTATAGCCTCTCCTTCTGTACGCCTTTTTTCCTCCTTAAAAGTAGCATAAGAGCAGACCTAAAAATGATAAGAAATCATATACCAAAATGACTAACCTTCTAATTTACTAGAATCTGCTTGTTTTTCTTAATCTGCTTTTAGTTAGGTTTTAGTTGTTCACATTAAAGGATTTTAGATAAAATTCTATAGTGGGATATCTCTGATAATTTCATAGGGTTTTTTTTTCCCCCTCTATTAATGTTTTGTGTATTTTTCTTCTTCATTCTTACTAGTTTAATCACGTTTCATGTTCCTACCTTAAGGAAATTATTTCACCCAGAAGATAAGCATGCTTTACCCTTTCCTTCCAAGTGCAAATACCAAACAAATGCAAAAAAAAAAAAAAAAAATCCTAATGAGGAATTAATGAGGCACATGCTCTATCACTTGTTTTCCTTCATCTCTATTTCCCCTTTGATCATAATAACCTCTGAAGCTTCTAACTCACTGAGATAAATCATAACTTATACTTTGGACAAAGATTTAAGAGCTTAATTAAAAACTTAGGTGTTAAGGCTTTTGATTACAGAGTCTACAGGCCCATTTTAATAATACGATAACGGCCATTTTGCATTAATATTCATATATATCAGGGCCACTATGACTTCTCAGCTTACATTTCTGAAGCATACTTACCTTGTATGAAAATACTAGTGTTCAGCATCCTTTACAAAAGCTTGGCTCTGCCTGAGTACTCAAAGATATTCTTGCCTTACCTTGCTGCTACACATAATCCTTCAGCAAGAAGTTTAGTTCATTATCACAGAAGAACAGAAATTTGCTCAAGTCGGGTTGGGGATTCAGTGAATAATGGGGTATTTGACTAAGAGTTATCCCCAGGGGTTTTTGAGATCTTTGGTAACTCTTGCTAGGAAAAGTTCCTTTGAATAAAAATTAGAGCTGTTGGATGCAACACAAAGTGTTGATGATAAGCTTTTAAAGCCCTCTGTGCAGCAACTAAGGCTAGCCATAAAACAAACAAAAAATGCATTTTATTGCTTTTTATGATTTTTCTTCCCCAAGATTAGACATTGGTTTCTGCTGTTCCGGGGTGGGGGCGGGGAGGAAAAGATTTTTGAGAAAAAAAAAATGTGATGGTTCCAATGTCTCCAAACACCTAATAGCCGAGTGCTGTCAGGCCATTTGGCTTGGACTTCGGTTGCTGCCACTGGCGTAAATCAGCTGGGGATTTCACCGGGGAGCTCTGAGAAAGGCTCTGACCTCTGGACAGTGGCTACTGGTTCCACCCTGAGCCCAGCAGAGCCTTTCCAAACCACTTCTTCCTTTGGAAGACAGCAGCAATCCCTTTAAAATTCCCCCCTCTCAAAAACTCTTTTATAATAAATGTAGCCCCCAGGAAGAATGGTAAGAATTCTTACAATGAGAATACCCATAAATTATTTTGCTTAATCTGCATTTTAGTATTTTTTCCGTTTGTTGATAGTACCTAACTTAGGTTGGACCTAACTGAAAAGGCAAGTTTTATTTTTGTGTGTGACTCCTGTTATAAACTTTGTACAATGTCTGCAAGCAAAGCACGAGTTTCAGTAACACTGATCGTGTTCTCGAGAGCTACTGACATCTGCCCAGAATCTCTAACCATCTTGTGGGCATTTTACAGGCCACTTACTATACACTGCTAAAGGAAACAGCAGAACAGAGAGAAGAAAGCATGCTCATGACTATTAGTTACTCCATCTATTACCATCTATTCCATCTCTACCACTGTAAAGATGTATTGTAATATCAATCATCTACATTTAGTAGTACTCCACGTTGTGCAAAAATTAGTTTCTAACCAAAGATTCAGGGGCAGTTTCCCAACAGAACAAAACATTTAATTGTACATAAACTTAATGCCTTTATAATGCATTTTATTACAAGCAAATTAATGCCTTGGTATTTGCAAAAGGACACAGCCTGAATAAGTCTGCTGATGCACAATTAGGTTTAGGGACATATCTTACATAATGTGGGTCCTAGACCCTAAGGTTACTTAGGGAAGGACAGTAACTGTTTTCCACATGCATAAGTCTACCGAATATCTTTCTGGGTGAATTATAAAATCATTTTTAGAGCACCTTTTATTGCTTTGGAAATACAAGGTTACTGTGACACATCTGCTACTTTAAATTCAACATGACCTTTTCCAGACTTGTTCTGGTAGATAAACAGCACAATCTGCCTTTCTCTTTGCAAGTATCAACATCATCAGGCTTTCCATGGAGTTAATGGAAGCCTTTACATGCAAGAGCGCTGCTTTCACATGATTATCAAACTGAGCTACTACAAACTCTTATTAAAGATTCAAAATAAACTATTAACATGGCAGAGCCACACAGAGGAACACAAGTTTGTCAGTACACAGAGCTTCCTAGATGGCTTTTGCAAATGAAAATGAGAGAAAAAAACATTTAGAGCTTAATGCTAGTTTTATATATATACATATATATATATATATATATATAATGCAGAAGGAACTAGAGAAGGAAGAGTGTTTTTTATTTTTTTTCAGGTTAGCTCTTAATATACTTCAGTATTGTGACTAGAGATGCTTAATGTAACTAATCCTGAAACATACTCTTTGAAGTAAGGCCATGATAAAAAATAAAAATGCAAATATCCTGCTTTGAAATTTTCCCCCACCTATTCCTTCCTATTTGAGCACCTAAGGAGAAAGTCAAGAGCGCTTCAGTAACAGCTGGTGGAGTTAGTCTCTTGCGTAAAACAAGCTATAACTCATTCTCTCTTTTTAGCACTTAAATTTAAAGCTGACAGACACTCTTCTGCCTTGAGCAGTTCTGGAAAGTGGCTTTCCTGTCCTGTCAAACTTAATGCTGTGAGGATGATCGCACACGAGGAAGAACAGGTGCCATTTCCAAAAATACCTGTCAGAGAGAGATTCTCTCACACTTTAGTGCCTGGGTGGTAGGGAAGATGGTTGGCCTTCATGCCTGCAAAGCCCAAGTGCAGTAGAAAGCACTTTTATTTTATGCAGATAAGTAAATCATCTTCCTTTACAGTACATGGACATTTTTCTCCATGAGGTACTTTGATAATCTAGGTATAAAAAAAGAGTGTCTTCAGTTTTTTCATGGGATGCAGTCCTACAAAGTAGGAAGTCAACTCCGCACTGTCAACTTCCAGGAAAAAAGAGCACTTCATAACATGGTAGTCAAAGAAATCACAGATTCTGCATTTCCTCCATTTTTCATCAGTGCTGATTTCACAAGCTAAAAATGAAATCAAAACAGTTGTATTGTGCCAGGAAAATATATATATATGTACACACTATTAAAACCTAATGGTTAGCTGAGACATTTTCTGGTATTATTTTAATAGATTATTTTCTATACCACAACTTTTCACTAGAGTGACCACAATCTTGTGTTCCCAGTCAAGAGAGACTCTTATGAGGAGACCTTTCTGCATTTTCCATTCTTTTCACCTTCAGAAGAGTTCTCCATTCCTCCAGTCTTTTCTAGAGCATATTGTAATGTGCTCTATTTAGCTTTAATCCAGACTCACTAATCTGTAACTTTTTTTTGTTGCCCTAAATGATTATCAAGTAGTAACAGAGAAATGGCTTCAGATTTTAGTCCAGGGTGTATGGGATGTGGCCGCTGACAGTGTTTTCAATATTGGGAGATTTCCAGACTCTGTAGCTACAGCAAATAATTTTCCTATGTTAGTGGACTCTAAATCCCAGCCATATAACCTCAGATCATTCAATGACAGAACAAAATCTTGCTAGTCTTCTAATGAAAAGCCGTTTTTATCTTGCAAATATCCTCAAGAATTGACAGCAGTGCCTATATTTTCATATATTAGAGTCTCACCTCATCCCATTTTTTCTTCACACTGCTTTAAAAAATTATAGAAGAGATCTAATTTCACAAAATCTTCCTTTTGAAAAGTTTGCTTTTGATATTCCTATCCTAATGTATTTTATGTGTTTCAATATGCTTGTCCATTATAAATCCTTTTAGAAGAATGTTCCTATTTATGCAAAATTACTATTCCATTTTTAAAATCTCAGATCTCCTCTATCATTTGATCTAATTAAACGGTATCAGCTAATGCTGCAATTAGGCTGAAAGACCATGACACAATTAAGAAGTAATTTTACATTTCTTTTTTTTTTTCTTTCAGCTGTTCTCTTTTACTAGCTTTTCCTTTGTGAGTCTTCCTGCTTTAATAATATCTGAAGAGATACTACACATTTTGCCTTGAATTAATCACTGGATTAGAAGGCAGCATTGACTAAAAACTAGTGACAGCTATGATTTGATTACATTCATTATCAGCAATCAGAGGATGGCGTCAAATGGCCAAAAACCAATGCCAAACTTTACATATAGACAGATACACACAAAATTGGGGCTTACTGATGTCCTTATAACTTGTGAAATCCCTAATTATTTTCACAACCACCAGTACCTGGGTAAAGTAGTGGCTAAATAGATTACACATCAACACTGATCCACAGAAAAAATACAGCAACTAGCCTTCAAGAATCCATAAAGTACTAATTAATGATATAGGTGACAAATGATTAAAAAAAAGTCCTAGAACATCAGGTAAAATCCATAACTCAGGAAAATTGCTGGTATTACATTGATACCAAGAGGCACAAGGAGCTGTAAGACAGGTAATGTGAAATCAATCACGTGGAAAATTAACGCCAAGATTATAAAGAACTTCTGCTGGAGAAGGAAAAGATTGAAACATCATTCCTCCCAGGGGGCCTTTAGCCAAACAAACCTGATTAATATTTTTATCGCATTATAAATTTAATTGGCAAAGATAACTGCTAGAAATTAATATACTTAGAATTTTTCTGATATTTGAGTTAGCAAGATACCATATTCTAAAAGATGTTCCACTGTGCTGTGCTGAAGTCCTAAGAAAACTACCTAAAAACTTACCGAAGACATCTGTATCAGGATGTTTCAACATTTTTTCTTCAAACACTTAATACTGACCTCTAACACTCTGCTTTCTGATTATGTCCTTGTGATTACTACATGATTAGTGTGAAGTAAATAGCATTGCCAGAGTCATTTCAAAGATTTTCAGAAGATAATCATCAGCACATACTCCCTGGTGAACACCAATACTGTATTATGCAACATAAACATTAACACATTGTGAGGTGGCCCATTGTGAGGCGGAGGGGCCCACTGTCAGTCTGCCCTCTGTGAGACTGCCTGTTTTAAGGCATCTAGGGGCCCATAGTGAGGAGGCCCACTGTGAGCTGGGTTGGGGCCCAGTGTGAGGTGGCCCGTTGTGAGCTTGCCAATGGTCCATTGTGAGATGGCCGATTGTGAGTCACTCCATTGTACACCAGCGAAAAGCCCATTGTGAGGCAGTGAGTGGCCAACTGGGAGGTGGCCCAATGTGAGGCGGTCCATGGTGAAGCAGCCCATTGTGAGGTGGCCCATTGTGAGACCCTGGGGCCCATTGTGAGGTGGCCCATTGTGAGGCCGCAAGGGGCCCACTGAGTGGCATCCCATTGTGATGTGGCAAGGGGCCCAATGTGAGGCGGTCCATTGTGTGGCAGAGAGGTGCCCATTGTGAGGTGGCCCTTTTTGAGGTGGTCCATGGTAAGGCAGCAATGGGTCCATTGTGAGGCGGCCCATTGTGAGGCAGTGCGTGGCTGATTGTTAAGTGGCCCATTGTGAGGGGGTCGATTGTGAGGCAGAACCGCAGAATCGCAGAATGGTTGAGGTTGGAAGGGACCTCTAGAGATCATCTAGTCCAACCCCCTGGTCCAACAGGTACACGCAGAGCACGGGGCATAGGGTAGCACCCAGGCAGGTTGAAGATCTCTAAAGAGGGTGACTCCACCACTTCTTAAAGGGGCCCACTGTGAGGCAACACATTGTGAGGTGGCCCATTGTGAGCCAGCGAAGGGCCCGTTGTGAGACAGCCCACTGTGAGGCACCCCATTGTGCAGCTGTCCATTGTGAGGCAGAGAGGGGCCTATTATGAGGCTGCCCATTGTGAGGCAACCCACTGTGAGCTGGTGCAGGGCCCATTGTGAGGTGGCCCATTGTGAGGTGGCCCAATGTTGGGCTGCAAGGGCCTATTGTGATACAGCCCATTGTGCACTGAACTTTGCAAATCTCTCCTGGCAGTTAAAATCCCATCTACGACCCACCTTTTAAGCAACTCTTAATAGCAAGACAATTGCAAGTTATACCATATAAGTGTTGGGAGAAAAGAAAAAGATTACGATAGAGAGACAAGATGGAATAAAGAAAGATTTTTCTGTAAATTATTAGTTTAGAAATAAAAATATAACAATAGATACATTTGCAGCAATAGTAAGCTCAAAAATGAGACTAATATAATGATAGAAAACAAATTAGGAAGTCTCTGACTTATCTGACAGAAGAACATGGAGTTTAGCACTTTATATAAGGAAAACATTGGGACTTCTTCCAATTTATCGTAGTGAGGAAACCAAGTGGAGAAAAGGTCTCTGCACAACTCTGGCTATGTATTTGTATCCAAAGAGCTAGCTCCTTCTTATGTAGTTGTTAACAAGAACTGAAGATATTCTTATAATAACTGTGTACATTGGAGATAGATTCATGACTGTCTTCAAAAAGGACAAATTTAATAAAGTGCAACCATATTTGCATAATACTTACTTTTCTTTGGAACTAATCTTTTACCTCCATATTCAGATGTACTGAGCTTTTTAAAAACTTTAAGCTTAGAAGTGCTTTTCCTTCTATCTACTGCATTTCCTACTCTCTCTCTGTATTTTCTATGAAGCACATGCTCAATTGAAATGAGAAAGATTCATTACCACAGGTACAACATGAATTAGTAATCTGTGCAGTTTGCGTTCATCCGAACAAATCATTCACTTATAGACAAGATGCTACAACAGTAATGCTGATATCTAAAGGCTGTGAAAAAATGCTGAAGAACACTAATAAGATGAAGCCCAGCTAGTCTATGGCAACAGAAAAATGTTTTCCAAATCAGTCAGGATACAATCTTAGCAAGCAACTTGATTTTTATATAAGACATTATATTAACCATTAGTAATATGGGGGATACTGTGACCCAAGCTATTTCCATAGTGGAAATGGACGGATCCATTTCTATGGATGCCTATTTTTGAATTAAACTTTTTTAAAATGAAAAGCTTTATTCAGACATCAGACAATGTCATTTTTACTCCATTTGCTGACACAATGTACCTCTTAAAAAAAAAAAAAGTCCTCCTATCATCACAGAATATTTTGTAGTATGTTGCTCTTCACTCACACTGTATCTCAATACCCTTCAGCCCTTTCATAAACTCCATGATTATCTATTGAGTGATGTTCCCAAATTGCTAACTGTTCCATGAAAGAGACCCACATGCAGGGAGTATGAGTTGATCGAGGCTTTCATTTGTTCTGGCATAATAAAACATATTCCTTCAACCATTTTATTACTAAATTAAGTTTATACAACATAAGTCACTGGACTACACTGCTATGCTGTATCTTTAAAAATATATAGCCATTATTTATTGTCACTGCAAATACAAGTGTTTTACAGTGCAACATTGATTCAATTTATTGTGGTTTTAGCTTTCTTTATTAATAACAGAACACTTTAAAAGTCTCAATAGGTTACAATAATGCAGAAAATCACAGACCCAACTAAGAATACATGACTTCGGAGATGGAATGTAGTTAGAAGAATGTCTGGCTTGACTGAAAGAAACATAAAAGTGCCATTATGCTTTCACTCAACTAATCTACATAAGAACAACAGAAGACACTTGTCAATGCCTTCAAAGAAGTAGTCATAATCATGTTGTTCATCCTCAGAAATTATGAGTAAATAAAAGCAGATAGAATAAAATGATTTTATAGTTCTGCTGAATTGTCAAACAGCTAGGAATAGACTGGAGTGAGGTTGACAGAACTTCTCAGCACCTACTCAGCAATCACTCTGGACATTTACTCACCTGCAACATCACTACTTCTACACTGTGTGCATAGAACTGCTCAGGACTGTAGACTGCCTCTGACTCAGAAGAATTAGGATTCATAAAGCAGACGGAATCCAAGACCTTCAAGATTTCAACCACCTAAAAGTAGTTGTGAAGAGCCTCCTTATGCTGCCATGGAGTTTTGTCCGAAGTAGCACAAGTAGATCCTGCTTATTTACAATTTAAGAAAGTCACCTTGGATACTGTATGAATTATGCCAGTACACTGATTTCTTCCAGTGCTCTGAAGACGAACAATCTGGTACAATTTCATTTGGGTGGCATGCAACTAATGCAAGCCCAGCTATGTCTTCTGCACCGTGGTAATACAGTTCTAACAGTGGTTTTTGGAAACATATGTGGTTATGGAAACATAATTTTAAGTACTTGATTAACTCTTACTCAGGTTACTAAAGAAAATATCATTTAATTTAGGGTATCGATTTGTAGATTTTTAACAAGACTTCTATGGTTATCTCCCTTGTTTGGATGGGTTGTTGCTGATCCTCTCAACACATCTGAATAACCCCCACATTAACTATGAGTTAAGTGTGAATAGCTGCACTGAGCTGTATTAAGGTATAAAGTACAGATTAAAAACAAGGACTGATATTTGCAATACTCTTAATAGATCTGAAAATGCAAATACAGTTTTCTGGCTAAAATTCACAGAATCATAGATTGCTTAAGGTTGGCAGAGACCTCTAGAGATCATCTAGTCCAACCTCCCTGCACATGCAGGGTCACTTAGAACATGTGGCACAGGACTGCGTCCAAGCGGGTTTTGAAGATCTCCAGAGAGGAAGACTCCACAGCCTCTCTGGGCAGCCTGTTCCAGTGCTCTGTCACCCTCACTGTTAAATTTTTTTTCCTTAAGTTCCTGTG
>NW_010585320.1:446234-463250 GCF_000705375.1 Tinamus guttatus
CTCCTCCCAGTTTGGTATCATCAGCAAACTTGCTGAGGGAGCACTCTGTGCCTTCATCCAGGTCATTGATGAATAAATTGAACAGGACTGGACCAAGGACTGACCCCTGGGGGACCCCGCTAGCTACAGGCCTCCAACCAGACTCTGCACTGCTGATCACCACCCTCTGAGCTCTGCCATCCAGCCAGTTCCTAATCCACCTCACTGTGCACTCATCTATCCCACACTTCCGGAACTTGCCTAGGAGGATGCTGTGAGGGACAGTATCAAAAGCCTTGCTGAAGTCGAGATAGACGACATTCACCGCTCTCCCCTCATCTATCCAGGTGGTCATTCCACCACAGAAGGCTATCAGGTTAGTCAAGCAGGATTTCCCCTTGGTGAATCCGTGTTGACTACTCCTGAGCACCTTCTTATCCTCCACAGGTTTGGAGACAACAGCCAGGATGAGCTGCACCATGACCTTTCCAGGGATGGAGGTGAGGCTTACTAGCCTGTAACTGTCTGGGTCTTCTCATCCCATATTTCCCATATTTCCAGAGCTTTCCCAGGAGTGTGTTTTGAGGGACGGTGTCAAAAGCCTTGGTGAAGTTGAGATAGATGACATCCACAGCTCAAATTATGGATCTTTTTCTTTACAAGCTTATTTCCAGTAGCCAAAACATTGGGAAAAATGTTTAACAAATATTTTAAGAACACCTCTAATTAGGGGACATTTTCAAATGCTCAGCTGTTCCTCATACAGTCTGTGCTAGCATAACTATTTATGCTAATGGGAGTAAAAACAGACTATAAAGGTGAAAATGACCTCTTATACTCAAGGAACAGGTGAAAGATTGTTTTACACTGATGAGCTTTATACTTTTCTATATTTTACTTATTAACTCAACATCTATAGGAAAGATTTCATAAGTAAAACATAAAATTACATAAGACCATTAAACCATTAACTATTGCAGATAAAATGTACATGCCTTACAGTTGCAGTATTTGAACTTCTTGGCAGTCTTTCTAAACCCCTAGTACTGAATCAGGACACACTATAATAAGAATTGTTCAAAATAGTACTAGAGGCAATCTTTGGCTCAATATAGAAACTTAACCACTTTAGTTCATGAATCATCCTGTGATACTTGTCTGATTCTGTAGTTTAGAAAAGTCAACGCAAAAGAGTCATCATAAAAGCCTATTTGTAACACTTTCTTTTGTAAAGTGGTCTCACCATGAAATAGCGCTTCTTTCTGTTAAGTTTCCACAGCTACTTCAAGGAAAAAATAAGGATTAAACAGCATGAGAGAACTAAAAAGTTCTTGCTTTTATTTATACATCTTTATTACGAATTTGCTGTGTCTTCAGCTAATGCATTCCTCTTCACTGTAGCGAAAGTAATAAACATCGTCTCACCTTATTGAGCCATTGGCAGTTAGTGCAAAGAGCAGTTTCTTCAGTCATCTTTCACATTGAGGTCCAGCACACAGATAGAAAGGTTTTGAGGGCATGTATGTTTTCCAGAACTGTCTGCCTGCTTTCAGTAGAAAACTTTTTGACATAAACTGTCTTTCCACAGAACAGATCTATATTACAAAAGCTATTTGAGCCCAGTTGATTGAAAAATCCTTTTAAGATTAGCGTTACTGCCATCCTGTATGAAGGGAGAAATTCTATTTACTCTTCAAGATTTCGTTAATATCTGCCTGCGTAAGCTAAATCCTGATTATACTTAAAACAATGGAAGTCTTGAAACTAACTGCAGAAGTCAGAAGATACCTTGAGTGCGTAAATGGAGACTAGCAAAGCTGTAGATGGCATATTTTTTATTTGAAAATCTATACAGTCTTATACAGAATAACATATGTACTTGCACACTGCTTGGTACATTGAGCAACTGAGGTTGGAACAGCATTGTATAACACAGAAATAATCCAATGTTATAGCTTTTCAAATTAAACAGAGGAGGGAGAAAGAAACCAATATCACAGCCTTCAAGCTAGAAGGCTGTTAACCCCCAAGGAGAATGGAGCTGGAGAAGGTAAGTTCTTTAGGAAACTTGATCCTGAACCCACTTGGTGTCTAAACTCCACTGATTTTCACTGGTGTTTGTGGTCCTAAGCCATCAGCTGCTCTTGAAAAAGTTTACTTAACTGAGTTCCTCCGAGAGGTATGGGAACAGATTAGCTAAAATCAGTTCCAGATTCTTTTCTTAAAAGACACCCACATATGCAAATATATATATATACTAGCACATGGATGAAGCCTTTGAGCATAAGCAACAGTTTAACACTTTTTCAGGTGTTCAGATGCTGAATTATTAAAAATATGTGAAATATATGCACCTAGATTTAGCCAGGAGCATGCATACACACAATAAATATTTATTTCATTGTAAGCTTCAAAAAATTGCAATCTTATACAACGGGCTTAAAGCTGAAGTCTCAAAAGGTTTGGCTAAAGTTCTCTGCTGATTTCCATTTCTTCTGATCAAGCAAATCAAAGAACATGAAAATTAGATGAGTAAATCCTGCTTCACAAACTCAGGCTGAGATTTGAATTATTTACAGATTTCTTGCAGCTGCATTTCACATGCTGAGACTCATGTGCTTAGGATTGTAATGTGCAAAAGGCACATAGCATAGCCCCTTCCCTGCAAATTCCCCTACTTCTGAGGGGATCTGAGAAAGCTTTCACTGAGTTTCTACAGTTCCTAATATTTTTTCTTTTCTCCTCTCTGGTGATGGAAGTTGATACATTTGTCGGCAGAAGCCAGCCACAAATACATTAGAGATTTGTCCTGGTCAAACACAGGTCAGGCAAAGCATCCCGTGAAAGCCTGTGTCTCTCACTTTCAGGGAAGTCTGCACAGACTGAACACTACATTTTCTATACGAGAGAATGGAGATGTGATATAGGATTTCACATGGTAAATGGCTCTATCCTTGAACTAATAGCTAGAAAATTCTGATGCTGAAATGCCTGTTTTCCTGTAGAAATTACATGCAGGAAGAACAAAATGCAGCATTTTCTGGACAACTGTACCTTTGTATGCACCAACCCTTTGTCACATTTGGCCATTCTCACGAGATAAGAAGGGTTGTGATTTCCTCTGACACGTTCTCTCTCATGCAGAATTTGTAATGTGTGTTTCTACATAGCTTATAGATAGATAAAGAAAAGGTCAAACTTAGGTTATTTATGTATGTCTTCTTTATGGAATTATTATTGAAAATTCCAGAAAATTAATTGCTATTAACTTGCAGACCCAGGTGAATAATTCACAGTGATAAACCTATTCCACAGATTCTGCCTCTTTTCTTCTTTGCAGAATATTCATGATCACATGCATATCTTCCTGTCCAAAACTGTCAGTTATTTAATGATTTCTTGGCTATGTTGCATAATTGAAAATACCAAGTATTTGATCTTTGAGCTGTGTAGTCTAACTGTGACAAATCAGAGCAATCTTCCTCTAGTTCCTTCCTCATACACTTCAATTTTGTGAAATAGGTTTAACATACATACGCTCACGCAGACCTGAAACTTGATAACAATGAGTACTGAAGCAGAATTGGAAATTTTACACAACTTCTCGCGCTTTATAATCTCGACCATTTGCAAAGAATGGAAACAAAGAACAGATGCTCCATTTCCTCTTAATCCACAGGAGCATAGATCAGAAGTTATGTGAACGTATCCAATTTAGCCAATCGGGAAAAAAACACTATAATACTATGACAATTTTCCTACTGCATTAGTTATGTTTAAGACAACTTTTTCTTTTGGTTGATTGGTTGTTTTCTTAAATGAAAGCCCAAAATTCAACCAGTCAGTGGACGACATAAGCCATGTATCCAAACCCAAGAATAGAACTGAAATTTCTTTGTGATGAAAACTTTTGAATTCTGACTTCTGAATCAGGCCAATAAGTACTATATTTATAGATCTGTCTTTTCCAAAACAAAAGCAATAAGTCATTTTTTACCTTTAGCTGGAGAAAAGCTCAGAATGTAACTTATTTATGAAATGCTCGTTTTCCTAATCAGGGGGAAGATTGTTAAAATGCATAAACTGTACAAATACACACAATTCTAAACAAATTGTGGTCTTATAGCTGAAAAAGAAGTACCAAAGAACTTGCAGTCTTTTGTAGAAATCATATTTTACACATTCATATACCAATGTAATAAATTACAACCTCTAAATAGGGTCAACAACTGAATACATGCATAATTCAATGCAATATAAACATATATTTCCCAAATGCCTGGATAGAAAAAAAAGAACCTTTAGAACATATATAAAAGCTGCTAAAATTATGACAATAATCAAATTGAGAGGTTTTATGAATAAAATGGAAAATTTAGAAAAGGCAGAAGACAATAGACTCAGACAATGCTTAAGGTTGGAAGGGACCTCTAGAGATCATCTAGTCCAACCCCCCTGCACACGCAGGGTCACCTAGAGCACGTGGCACAGGACTGCGTCCAGGCGGGTTTTGAAGATCTCCAGAGAAGGAGACTCCACAACCTCCCTGGGTCATATGTCAGTGATGTGGTATAGATGAATGTTGATGTCTACATGAGCATAAAAATAACATCTTAGTTCTGTCTCATAGCTGTTATTACTGGTCAGCTGCTCTGATTTCATCTCTCTTGTGAATGGCTTGTGTGTCCTGACTGAGCATAGGAAATTGTAACCCAAAAGGCACAACACAAAACACTGAACAAGTTTGGTAGTAAATCTGATACTTAATATTTACAAAGCATCAAACATAAGCACTAAATACCCTCCTGAAAATATGCAGAGTAGATCTAAAATAAGTAGCAGAAATGAATGATGGTTGGCTGCAATGCAGAAATATTGATCCACATGTTACTCCCATACTCTATGTATACAATTGTATACCAGAGTTCTACCACCAGCTATGTGCTAAAACAGATGTTAGTCATTTACTTTGATTATGCCAGCATTTTGTGCTTATTCATGGGTTGGTGAGGAAGGGGAAAGACCCCATCATGTTAAAATCTCAATAACATCAAATTAAGATCCGTGACAAGACAATTGAGGAATAACTCAAGATGAATACGGAGATGTCAGTACTTACACCGAACAAAACATCGAAATGACAGCTTATTTGGAGGTTACATGTGGTAAGGCACTGGGAATTTGTCAGATCACTAGAAAACTGTCTCACCAAAGATAGCAAAGTATAAATGGCTGGGTTGCAGGAGGTTAGAAGGGTATGCTTGTTCTTTTCTTACTGTTTTGCTGTATCAATCCCCACTGACCACTCTGTGAGAGAAGTCAATGACACTTGGATAAACATTTAATCTGACATACTACCATTATTCTCATGTTGTGATAACCACTGGAGTCCCACAGAGGTCTGCATGGGAGCAAGTAATGGCCAGAGTAGGACCAAGGGTCCTGGAAAAGGACTGAATATACAGTAATTTATGATAAATAGTTAGCATACCAAAAGCTGAAGAACTACAGAAGGATTTTATGATATGCACACACTGTAATAATAGAATAGGAGAGGAAATGCTTAGCTATACTATCCGGACTATATGAACACTAAGATTGAGATAAATTAGCCATTACAGCTCAGAGAAAAAAGATTTTAGAATCACTGTGATTAGCTCTCAGAAAATAGAGCTCCCTGCTCCAAGACAGCCCAAAAGGCAAACAGCAGAGACAAACTCGGTCCTAGAGAAGGGAGCCATTTGAACAGTTCTATATTGGAACAGGAGAACTACACAGTTTGAGTAAATATTTCATAGTTAATTCTAAACACGTAACTGCATAAAGTTATTTTTGAAAAAAATCCCTCCCCCCCCCCCCCACCAAAGGAAATATTTAGCAAAATTGAAGGAAGGCACCAAAAAAGACAGCAAGGATTACAAAAGGTATAAAATAACTTCTGACCTAATAAAGACTAAATAAATGTAACGTTTTGCTTTCCAGGAGACATGAGAGATGGGTATAGAAGTGTAAGTGAATATATGTATAATATATAAGCATAAATGAAAAAATATAGAATAGCTATTCAGAACTTCTCAAAAATATGAGAATTGGATGAAGTTGTGAGGGAACTACCTGCCTTAAAAGTAAAATAAACGGTCAAATGCCACATAATTAACACACACACAAATATAGCAACACAGCACATATGACAACTCCAGACATTAAAGAGGTCAAATATATAAACATATCCAATGAAGAATTTGACAATTCATGGAAAGTGAGAATTACTAAACATAAATGCAGAAAGTCACTAGGTCAAGGTGCCCCCAAATTACAGATTGCCAGAATCTGGAAGGATGCAACACAATCTATGCATTTTAATCTTCTTGAATTAAATGGCTTGGATCATGTCACATCCTATTTGGGACACAGTGGGGATAGCACAAAGTGTCCAAGAGGCCTGGAGACACACAGGTGTTTTAAGGCTGCCCTTTGCTACCCCTTCCTCTTTTGTACCTTGGCCTGGGTCCAATTTGGCCAAGAGATCTGCACAACTCTGCTGGACACGGGAAGTGGTTGAGGTTGGAAGGGACCTCTAGAGATCGTCTAGTCCAACACCCCTGCTCCAGCAGCTATTAAGCTTTTCTCAAATTCAAGGTCTGGGCCATAAAACAGTTTGGATAATATGAATCCCAGGACTCTGCAAAATTCAGAAAAGTGATGACATCAGCATCAGATATTGCAGCATAGATCTGAAAGGAGGGGAGCAATCTGAGTCTGAAACATGCGATGATAGGCAATGTTTGTGGTTATAAACCTCGCTTTAAGTAGTAAGCATACTTCACATGAAATGGATGGAGAGTAGGAGTTTAAGTGAATATTTAACTTAAAAGTTCTAGATTTCAAAAAAAATCTATTTTTTCATAAATTAGAAAAATGTTTAGGTGCTGTGTTTAGAAACAAATCACTGCCATTTTGGACTACTGCAGGCTACTAAAAATCTTGTATAATGCAAGAAGTGGCCTTAGACTGCCTAGATAACATCTCCCAGCAATATTTATTAAAGCACCAGTGAACCTGTTGCATAGTAAATTAAGGTTTTAGGTATATTAAATGCTGATTGCATTGCCTCCCTGTTAAATAATATAATGTTACTTTATATTCATTTCTCTACCTTTCTCCAGATTTTACCGTCCACACCAAATCTACAGCAATTAATATTAAAAGATGGAAGTTTACATTTTTAAGTTAAGTTGTTTAACATCACAATATCACAATAGTGTTTGCCACAAAACATCCTGCGGTAACTTGCCCATTTCTAACTTTTAATGATAAATGCTGTAGTTACAAGGAAACTCTGTAATAATCACAGTTAAATATTCTACTTCCTTTTCTTTGTGCTCAGATAATACTACAAGCCTATAGTCTGTTGCAGCTCCCTTATTTATCCACCAGTCCTGTATTTTATGATTAAATACTGACTTTAACAGAATTATTCAACAAAAATAGTTTTATTTCTACAAGACAAAGAAGTCTTACCTAATCTATAAACTTACTGGGACACAGAGACAAAATAAATAAATAAATAAAACCAAAAAAAAGAAGTTGTTTCCCTTTTATTTGATTTTAAGTGAAAATAACTGAGTACAGGTCAGCTCTCCAAAACCTTTTGTTCTATAGCACTGAGTTCTTTTTTTCGTTACCAACTGTCACTAAATCTACCAGAGCAAGACACAGGTTCACAGGGATATTAACCACTTTTTAACTATAACACTTTGCATCACAGTATTCACAAATATAGATGCAAAACCACTGGAGTGTCAATCCCAATCCAAGCATTGGATAGTCTCTCTCAGCAGACATCAGCTGGAATCAGTGACTTCTCCTTGGCTTGGGAATGCATTTTCAGGATGCCTAGCAAACATCACCCTCAGGTGATGCATTTGTAAGACAACCTGGAGTTGCTGAGCAGCTAGTCACCATTCACACCTTCACCTTTGCTTTTATTCCCTACATTCACAGATGTCTTAACCTTATACCTATCTTGAATTCTAGCATTTCCAAGACAAAGTGTGAGGAAAAGCTTTCATCATGTCCTTCTACTTACTCTTTTCAAGGAGTCTTAAGACTAGAAAATATTTTGCTGCCAGCACTGAAGCAGACAGGTCTAGCCCCAGAGGTTGATTGCTTTTATTGATTCATAGGACAGTTTATTTACTGGCCAAAGCCTCTTCCAGGGAAAGCTGGATTTCTAAGAGAATAAGGTCAAAGTTTTTGAAAAAAAAAAAAAAAAAAAAACACTTGCCAAGGTGTGTGCCAAAGCAAACACATCAAAGAGAAACTAGGTTTTCTTGTGACTGAGCAAAACTAAGTGCACTCTACTGTGACTGAACAAAAGAAAGCAACCGAGGTGGGCCAATTTTCAAAAAGAGAAACAGTAAATACATACATACATATATATATAAAACTTTAAAATGATAACATTTCCTAAATTGCTTCTGTTGATATAACCCCCTTTCTACCAATGAACAACCTTTCACTATTTACTTCCGTCTGGCTCCAAAACACACGAACTACAAGATTCATAGCACTTTTAAACATTACTCTGCAACCACGCAGAGCTCTCAAAAGCAAAAAAAAAAAAAAAAATCAGTAGGTTGGTTTCACAGCTTAAGTTTTCCTTTGTTCAAAATAATAACAGACATAATTGTCATTTTTCTTTTCACTTCTAAAACAAGCTGACAAAAAGCAGATTTCATTAAGTGTACTGGGACCACGGTAAGCCACTCCATTTCATATTACTGTAATTACAGACTCCACACTGGAGCTATACACGACAGCATACCAACACAGATGCACTGAATAGCATGGGGTGGATGGCAGACTACAGGGCAGCTTATTGTAAATAAAATACTTCTTAAAACATTAGCATGTTTGAACAACGTGGCTTTTGCTGCAGCTAGTGAGATCTTGCTGAACAACGCAATGGGGCCCTCTTAAGGAAATACTCCCTAAACAAAATCTATCCAAATAAAATACTTGCACCAGTTTTAGCTGGGTAACACAAAGGTATGGGATTTTCTGTAATCTAATGGGCTCTCTATTAGGCTAGTTGCTATTACTCTTGCTTATTCTACTTTAGTATAAGGTAGGACGTGCTGTGAGGTAGTTACCTCCCACAATATAATTTATATCGACTGATGGCACTCATATATAAATACATGAGATGGAGAGAACATGAATTATCATCACTGAGTTCTTTCTTTCTGAAGGGAAAAGAAGCATTTGTTTTTAACCACAGTCCTTGTGAGTTAGAGATCACTATGTTCCCTGCTTTGACTTTTTCCTTTCACAATACTGATATTAGGAGGCATGACAGTAGCACAGCTCAGCGCAAATACAGGAATTTGCAGAGAATACAGAGAAAGTTTCTAGTCCTAACACCCACCGAATCCTAATCAGACACACACACTTCCACCTAGGATTATAGGGGTAGCAGGTCACTGTAACCAAAGCCATGTTATCGAGACACCCACGCTCTTACCCCATTTTGCTTCTGCCCCTTATAAGGGCTCAAACACTAGGTGTTCACCCAGCTGCAGAATAAGAACACAGGAAGTGGTTTATAAAATCATGTTTGGTTTAGCTATTGATAAATAGCTAAAATAGCCAGAAAAATAAAATGGCCTCAAGCGGGTGTCCACATTATTTTCTCCTGTAGCCACCACCCAGGGACTTTCAGGAGGCCTATCTCCCTTTCTAGCTTAGCTCCTGCAGCACATGATATACAAAAACTGGATACCTCCATCTGCTTCTCATTCACTTCTTCCCTCCCCACCCCCCACCTTGATTTTAATCAGTCGTGATTTTTCCAACAGATATTTTATACAAATTATAATTTGTATAAATGTAGTAAGACTCATCATAAAACACTGAATTGGATTCACAAAAGTGGTCTCAAGCTGATGATACCGAGCATACAAACAATATTATCTCACCTTAATCACACAAGCACACTAAAACAGCATTACCCAGATCCTCTGCAACACTTAGGGCATTGCCAAACACAACATAAAAAGCATTTGACAGACGCCTATGAGCAACACAACCACCAAAGCAGCAAACAACAGCTTGTGACGGAACCAGCCCTGAACCTTCTCAGAGACTTGATTTTTTTTTCTATCATATATTTATTTAAAAAAAAAAACTCATCTTTGATAGTTCTGAGCCAAATCAGCAATATTCTCATTCCAGGACAATGCAGTGCTGACATATTTCTCCTCTCTCTTTTTTAGAAGATTATGCAAGTAAATCTCTGGATTTCTCAAATTTACTTTTCACTGTAAATAGGATTGTCATAATAAACAGAGTTTACGTGAACAAAAGAAAATCCAAATAAAACTACTAAAGAAATTAAGAGACAGAAGAAAAGATTTTAAAAAAGATAAATAGCCAAATGCGCATGCTCTTGCTAATCTGCATCTCACTAAAATGACTTTATTATTTTACTACTAACCTAGATATTTTGACAAAATTCCCTCAATCTTTAACTACTGATGGAGAGCTGCATTTGAATAACTGGGAGGGGAATACTTTTTTTATTATATTTTATTTTTACTACTTACATCATTCTCTAATATCCTTCTAAGTCGAAAGGCATGACAGAAGGGAGACTGAAGACATTCAGCAACTTTTTGCCATCACTGAAAACACTGTTTACTGAAAATAGAGATTCACCTTTCACGGGATCTGAACACTAAAATGGGAGTTCTCTAGTTAATTTAGAAAAGAAAATAGCAAATTATGCTAGAACTACACTATATATAAAAGCAACTATATTAAAATATTTCCAAAAAAATCACATCCTCCTCCTCCTCACACCCAGTTTTCTAACAGACATATAATATTTAAATAAAAAATGTATAAAGAAAATGTTTTCATTGGACAAAAAAGCTTTACTATGTATTTCTAAAATTGCAAATATACAGAAAAAAATTGTCAGTTGAGAACATGAGATAGGATTAGC
Organism: Tinamus guttatus; assembly: GCF_000705375.1. The sequence goes on from NW_010585320.1 coordinate 457,222, forward strand.
ACAGAAAACACCTAGAAAACTGATTTCATTTCTCCTAAGCTTGGACTTGGCTTTTCAAAGCCAAACCCAATGTAATAATGTAAAGATCAAGAAAAGGGTTTTGTATCTTTTCTTTTGAGGCATTTTTTTAAATGGATGGTCTCCCCCAATGACAGCAAAAAGCACAATTTTTTTTCCTGTGTCACCTTATCATTCGCCTGCTGTCCACTTCCCTACAAAGGTATTGCTTTTTCACTACTGAGTAGTCTTATTTAGAGTAAGAAACAAAATCTTTCAGTCTCTTACCCTTATCAAGGATCTAAACGTGGTTTCAAGCTATAGGCATCCATCATGGCAAAAACCTTTATAATACCAGGACCTCTTACAATTTGGGCATCATTATTTAGTTTATCAGCAGGACTCAGATGCCCTATCACAAATCTCACAGCAGACTGGAAGGCTTCACTGAAAATGACTGTGCTTGTTATGGCAACAAAAATGATCTGCTAAACTTTACAGCTGACTTTACAAAAACAACACCTGAACGAATCATCTGAAAGTTGCTTCAGCAAGTTTAATATTTCTTCTTGTGAAGCAGCTGCAGATGTAAAATGCTGAAGTGCTGCATGTAACCTGGATCAGCCAACTGAGATAAAACAATTTTCCCACAGCAAGCATTAACTTCAAAACTATTATAGTTCCATTTCAATCCATCTCAGACTATTTTTCAGGAGCCTGGTGCATTAGCAAAGCATCTTAATTCAAGGCAGCAGAATTTGTGCTGTGATAGCTCTGTATAAAAGCTCCAGTAATCAGGTGTGGTGCTGCCATTTAGTTGTTACCAACGAACTGGAAGAGTAATACAAAAACTCGCTCCAACTCCCCTACAAACAGCCCTATGTGAAATATTTTCCTTTACTGTAGGCTAAATAATTTCTAAATACTTTAGAGCCTTTGGGTTTTAAAAACCCATTAGAACATTTTCAGTCGCCCTCTCCCTCCAGTCTAGACTGATCTCTCCAGAAAACCAAACCATAGAATTGCAGCTAGTGTCGTGTGAAAGGTGTGAAGAAGCCTGTGGACACCACAGCAATGCCACGGGCCACGTTGCAGTGCTTCCTGAAGCCTTCCCCGTCCTTGGGACAAGCCTTCTGACTCAGCAGCGGTACACGGGGCTGCACCGGGTTGCAGGCCAGCTCTTTTACCTGGTAAGTCTTTTACAACGTAAGTCTTTAATCTACCAGTACACTCTTCATTCCTTCCCAGGTCTTTGGCCAGAAAATAGTACAAATTCATTATTTATAAGCTTTGAAGACATTACAATGCTGACATGGGCCTCAGGCTAAAGAAAATTGCAAAACGACAGTTTGACTGCAAAAGCACAAAGGATTTAGTGTTCTGAAGTTACCTTTTTCTTCCTTGATTGCACCATTATTTCTCTAAACACCAGACAGGAAAACATAAGTGGCCAAAGAAGTAGGAAAACTACAGAAGTGCAATACAGAACTGCTCTTCTACATGCTATTTGAAGAAAATGGGTAGCTGCGGGCCGTATCACAGAGCACAAAACACATGGTGGCTCTGTGGCACAGTACTGTGGAGCACATCACTCTAATGCTTGTGGCCTGCCATGGTCAGCTGTCACTGGGATGTCCACATCGCATTTAACAGAAGTCTTGTCTTTGTTGTTTTCTTCTGTACTGATGTGCCTGTGCCTACACAGTAATTATTCAGCACAATGCTTCCACCAACCACACGACACTCCACACAGGTTATTGGCAGGCTTCCTGACCTCTGCTGCAATGAGTCCTGAGGCTCAGGAAGCATTCAACAAAGCTTTTCTAGATAATATAGGAATATCAATACCTATCTTTGCACCAGGGCATGGCAATTTCGTAGCCCACTTAAATGCTTATATACAAAGATAAGACAGGAAGAGTTCTAAGTCATACTCTATTCACTTATGCCAACATAAATCTTTCTAGATAGTACTGTGCTTTCTCTCTACATAGTTTTTGTTTTCTTTCCCTCTGCAGACCCTTTTCATGACCTAGAACACATGGTGGATCTTCAACTTCTCTAAGGCACACTACAAAGCTACAGGTGTCAACCAACAACAAAGCTACAGGTGTCAACCAGGTGCCTGTGGGTTCACATCCTCTACCCACTTGTTGCCTTTCAAACGGCGCGGTGACCTGGTTCAGGAAGGGCACGGCGACCACCCCCAGGCCGCTCGGGCCATCAGCTAGTTGACACCAATGTGGTGGACGGCAAATGGCGTTTATTGATGGGTAACAAGGTGTTATATAGCTAAGGTTTACAAGGTCACATCCGTCTGCTTACATCATAAACTAAACACTATTGGCTATTAGGGGCCCTATCTTTCCATACAGCGCGATATCTTCCGGCCGCCAGACCCTAATTACCTACAACATTTCCCCCCTCCCTATGCATAACAAAACTAGCTAAAATACAACTATCTTATTATTACTTATTCTTATTACTTATTCTTATTATTATCTTATTCTTATTACTATCTTATTCTTATTTATTCTTACTTATTCTTATTATTATCTTATTCTTATTACTTCTTATTATCTTATTCTATTCTTATAGTTTATAAGAATCTTAAAATTATATATCATAAACTTGACATAAAAACATAAGGCACAAAGCGTAGAAGGTAGGGGATGACAGGTAATACCAGGGTGTAGGAATAGGGTGTACCTTGGGATAACTTGGGGATAATACTGAGTGGATATATTCTTAAAGCAGTTGTCGGCGTTCTACTAACATGATGTTAACCTTCTCTAGCCGACTCTTGCTTGTGTCATCACCTGCTAGCCTTTCTAAATAGCGTCTCCAATGAACGCTGCACTTAAAGTTATTAATTAGTACATTTTTTTTGTATAATACAGCATCAGTCAATCCTTTTTTAAAGGTGAATTTTGAATGGTTAAACCATAGCTGATCTTGCTTTCAGCTTGCTTACCTCTCCGTGCACTCAGCCCCTTCCACATCCTTTGGGGTCACTATCTTCATACTGAAGAGCAGCAAAATATACAGATGTTACTCTAAAGCCACTGAGCACTGGAAGGGAAAACAAAAAAATCTTCAAGTGTTATGACTAGTATATTGTTGCAGGTAGTTAGGGAACGACAACTGCTTTAAGAATATATCCACTCAGTATTACCCCCAAGTTATCCCAAGGTACACCCTATTCCTACACCCTGGTATTACCTGTCATCCCCTACCTTCTACGCGCCTTCTTCTTTGTGCCTTATGTTTTATGTCAAGTTTATGATATGTAATTTTAAGATTGGTATAACTATAAGAATAGAATAAGATAGTAATAAGAATAAGATAGTTGTATTTTAGCTAGTTTTGTTATGCATAGGGAGGGGGGAAGTTGTTGCAGATAGTTAGGGAACGGCGGCCGGAAGATATCGTGCTGTACGGAAAGATAGGGCCCCTAATAGCCAATAGTGTTTAGTCTATGGTGTAAGCAGACGGATGTGACGTGGTAAACCTAGCTATATAACACCTTGTTACCCATCAATAAAGGCCATTTGCCGTCCACCACATTGGTGTCAACTAGCTGATAGCCCGAGTGGCTTGGGGGTGGTCGCCGTGCCGTCCCTGAACCAGGTCGCTGCAGCCATTTGAACTGCAACAGGAAATCGTTTTGTGTTTGAGAGTTACTAGAAAGCAAATGTGAAGACAAGTCATTGGGGAAACTTGAGTAAAGTGGCATGCAGGGAATAGATGTGGGATACTGCAGAATAAAGCTCATTTGTATTGTACATGTGAAGCTAAGGAAGTCTTATTCTGAATCAGCTTGCAAGAATGAAATGTCCTTTTCAAGAATTCCTGTAACAGGAATAGGATTAATAATTTATTTGTGATGTCTTAGCATTTTATTTTTGATCAAAATTCACAATGAGAAAATACTGACTGAAGGTAGAACAATATACAGAACAAAAAGATGAACTTTTATGAGTAAAATTTATGACTTTTTTGCCTGCTAAGCATTCTTCAGCAACTTAAGCTCAGTGTTTCAATGAAATTAGTAGATAGCCAGATTATAATGCTTAGTAGCCAGCTAGGTAGCTCTTATCTGCATTTTGAGCACTACTTGCTGTAGTTGACTTGTTGCACTGTAACTGGGACATCGTATAATTATGTGGAAATGGCTTCAGCAGTAAGGTACCTCAGAATGTGTTTGAATGGATAAATTACTGCAAATTAAAGATTTTGAATGGTCAGCTGCATGCAGTGAAATACATATGGAGTGTTTGTTAACCAGTAGAGAAGTAATTAAATTGATAGCAATGTAAAGTGTAGCTAAAAGTTGATTCAAATGAAGTAAAAAGCTCTTTAAAATACAAAACTAACAATATTCAATAATCAGCATGTTTGCTAGAAGCTGCCAAGTTGGATGTGTACATTCTGTTTGACTGATGGGCTACAGTTTGTCTTTGTATGTAAGCACAAATACTATGTGCAAATGGTGAGATAGTTACAGAAAGTTACACATTATTAACATTTTATGTTGAAGAGCTTAATACAAAGAAATGTGGCTTTAGTGCATATGAATTGGCCCCATCTTATTAGCTCTCACTTGCTTACGTCAGTTTGGAGCTCCTCTAAGTTCTTTTTCGATTTTGCACAGCACATCTAGTATGTGTGCTCATGTTTTGCTGGCTCTGAGGATTTTAGATAATTCTAGCTGAAGCTGTTTTAGGCACCTTGGGGGAAAAATATAAGAAAAGGCATGACAGAAGTGAGCTGTGTACCAGCACAGCCCCATTTGAACACCACTCGTATCCTGCGCTTCTGCCTTCTATGTTGCTTCTTGTTCATACAAAACAAGTTATCCCAGAAATGTCAGCTGAGTATTGCAGTTCTCTTATTGGAAAAGAAAATGCGTATTCCAGTTATTCTCCCATATTTTAATTAATTTTCCCTGAATTGAGAAGCCCCATGTTGGTATTTATAAGCTTTGACAGTCAATCCAATAGTTCATGAGTTCTTTGATACTGTTGTAGTAATAGTTGGGCTTAAGTGTAAAAAACTTCATATATGCTACAAAGCAACTTTATCGCTTCAGTACAGAAATCTGAGAGAAATAACTCTGGACTGAGGAATCCGTGCTCTTCTGAGGATGCCTTTAAAATTAATTATCCAAACATCTGCAATCAAAGAAATTTAAATGATTTTTTCTGACAAGGAGATGTCATGTGGTTCCAACCATATTTTAATCTCAAAGAATTTTAACTCATTAGCTTAGGCAATAGATGGACACAATACTGATTTTTTTTTTCATTATTATTTGATTAGTGCTAATGGATTGAAACTGTTTCAGTTTATCTCAACATCTATTCCAGTTTCTCTCACGTTAAAATTTGGGAAAGCACAAGAGAAGACGTAGCGGATCATGGGAGCAAGCTAACCACTCGGGCAGAGTTAAAAGCTTATAATAAATCTTGTCAATGGGGAGGAAGTGGGGGAAACTTCAGTTCCAAATAGCCGTGGAATTGATATGGCTGTGCTTTAGAGCTTCAGCGTTATCATTATGGCTTGAAAATCCGGAGAACTGTTTTGAGTTTCCATAAAAGGGCCGATCACAATGATCATGATGACGCTAATCTTTGGACCCTGTATATTGAATAAGCTCATGCCGTTTGTCAAGACTCAGCTAGAGAAGGTTAACATCATGTTAGTAGAACACCGACAACTGCTTTAAGAATATATCCACTCAGTATTACCCCCAAGTTATCCCAAGGTACACCCTATTCCTACACCCTGGTATTACCTGTCATCCCCTACCTTCTACGCGCCTTCTTCTTTGTGCCTTATGTTTTATGTCAAGTTTATGATATGTAATTTTAAGATTGGTATAACTATAAGAATAGAATAAGATAGTAATAAGAATAAGATAGTTCTATTTTAGCTAGTTTTGTTATGCATAGGGAGAGGGGAAGTTGTTGCAGATAGTTAGGGAACGGCGGCCGGAAGATATCGTGCTGTACGGAAAGATAGGGCCCCTA
>NW_010585320.1:463364-520934 GCF_000705375.1 Tinamus guttatus
CATTGGGGTGAACTAGCTGATGGCCCGAGTGGCTTGGGGGTGGTCGCCGTGCCGTGCCGTCCCTGAACCAGGTCGCTGCAGCCGTTTGAACTGCAACAGTATATATTTTCACATTTCCTTCTCACAGGAAGATCTTTGCTGCCTGAGGAAAACCACAAAGAATGCAATTCTTCAATGACTAGTAATATCAGGAAAATTCACTAAGATTTTTCTACTACTTCAGTTCTGCTGGAGAGCAGCTCTGCCACCAACTTAGAGATACTTGGTGGTGATACAAAGTGCAGATAAAGGCAAATTGGGTGTTAGTGCTGCCATTAGCTCTGTGAGCTGCTACTACTTGTGTTGTGGGGTCACAAAGGCACCCTGGGATTTCACTTCCAGCAGGGAAGACAAGTCACCCTAGGGTAGAGTGGTCAGTGAATCTTTGGATTTATGCCTTAATCACATGGATGAACAGCAAGTCCTATTTCCTTTTCAAAATTCAGTCATTTCTTGCATTATTGCACTAGACATTTTTTTTGTTGTGTGTTTGTTCTTTTGGAAAGTGTTAAGGTTGGAAGAGAAAAATGTAAACAGAGAGGCAAAACTTAATATTATTATGTAGGCTTTAATAACATTTACCATTACTGAGTTTAGTTCCTGCAGGAAGTTGACAGATACCAGCTGGCTAGTACCACTAATATAAACAGTCAGCAAGCTCTTATATAGCAAATGAGCCACCCATAAAGTTAATGCATAAATACTTCACCAAGTTCTAATCTGACTGCCATTACTGTGTAGCATTATAAATTTAATTACGATGATCTCTTTTAGAAATCATTGTCATTATTTTCTTTCACTCAGCTATTTATAGAGAGGCTTTGGTCTTTCTGAACAGAAAAGGAAAGTACTAAAAACAGAATTTAAAAGGCTGGCATTCCAACAAATTGCAAAGCAGCAAAATATTATCAGCAAGAATTAAAATGTTAATGGGAATACAGTTTTGCTGATGTTACAGAAATTAGACTCTTCACTGACAAGGTTGCTCAATTCATTTCCCTCCTCCTCCCTTCTCCCACCCCAAACTTGTAAAATATTTTTGGATAAACACTGAAGTTCTCATCACAGATTTTATTCAGAGGGTATTTTTGAAATATTTCTATTAACCTCTCCCAGTCTGATATTCAAATTGCATAACCTGCATAATAAACAAACCTCCAACCTCTCCTGGCAGACCTTTTTCTTTATTATTTCTCTTGAAATTGAGAGAGAGATTGAAATCTTTTTTTTTTAAACCAAGTTGCCTCTTCAGTGATGATATTTGCAGCTCAGGAACAAGTAGGTTATTGCGCTGGCTTTATCTCCCTATTTCAAAATATTTATCTCATGCCAGTACACTAGCCATGAATCATAAGAACTAAGCTTAAAAAAAGTCTGTCCAGTACAAGAAAAAATATAAACTTCAGATTCCTGTTCCAGGCAAAATATTACTCATAAAGGCTCACTTACTTAAGAAAACTTTAGACAAAACTACATCTCCATAGAAGCACACACAGCAATGGTTTTATAACTGCATGTGAATGCCAACAACTCATGTATAAATTAATCCATATTATTTCTTCTCCTTAAGCACAATATCATCCCTTGGAAGTTTCCTACTTCCCATAGCCTCAGTAATCAACAGCTTGCACGGCCCATCAATGAAAAAGCAAATGTTATTTCCTCCCCCTTGTGCACTATCTTTTGCTCTACATTTTCAACAACTCCTTTTCCTAAACCATATCAGCATTTATTAGAAGAAAGAGCGTAAACTATATATATTTTACTATATGTTTTACTCTATTGTACTGTTTTCCAGGGCAATCAGATATGTACAGTTAGGCAGATAAATAAGCAACCTTGTATATATTCTTTTGAACTGTGTTTTTTTACAGGCATTGAGGGAAATCTTTTTAGATTAACAAATAAATTTCTTCATTAAAATAAGCAACAGAAACTTCCTTTTACTCAGATATTGAAGAATTTTGTTCGCAGAATGTCTCAAAAGTAATATCTACTACGTTCCACTGAGAAATACTGGGATTATGCACAATATCAGAATGATTACAACTACATTTTGTATCAGGAAATTGGTTCAATGGTTCTGGAAATTGAACTAGGTTATTCTTCTAGTGGAGCTTTGAACATTTGTTTGGCACTTCCAACAAGGGCCCAAATCTTGACTGCACCCGGACAGCTCAGCCCCAAGGACCAAGTCTGAGATGTATCCACAGGACTGCCCGAGAGGCACCAGGCACACGAGGACACCCAGATGTTGCCTGTGCACTCTTACAGACACACATCTGCTGCAGATGTTCCCTGGGTGCCAGTGAGAGATGGGTGAAGCTGCAGGAGAGGCCACATTCCCGCCTTCCATTGTAATGGCAATCCAGAGGCTCTGAGGCCATTAAAAGCTGGCTTAGAGGTACCCTTAGGCAAAGTTCTAACACAGCTGAAGTTTTATCAGAGTTTTATTAGAAATAAACTTCTACAAAAAATGTAGCCTTTTCAGAGAGTGCAAGGTTGTCCCACAGCCATTTTTACTCCCTCTTCAGTTGAAAAACTGAACTTGACGTTGGTTAAAATGCACCAATGCATTTCCTAGCATGCTAGGGAAAGGGAAAAAAAAAGACATTCATCTTTTTTAATATAATTATATGGATCTTTGGTACTCAACCTTAGGTTTTTAATAAGGCATTTGCATGCATGAAGTATTTAAATCCAATTCTAAGTGGGAATTTTTTGGCTGCTGAAAACTCTGCCATTTGCCTCAGAGGCAAGGTTTGGAAAGGCACATAGTCCCCCATCCTATATTCATACTGCATGCCTAAGTGAAAAAAAAAATCTATCTTTAAATGAGGGGAGCCCAAACACATAGCACAGCAAGGAAACTTGTACCAATGTACTTACTTTGGGACCTTTCTGCTCACCTAGCAGATGAATGATAATTTCTGATCTACACAGTAAGATTGACTGGACTTCTTAAGCAAGACAGACATGCAATTAGATTCCTCCGTTCAGAATGTGCATTGCTACTGGAAGAATATATTAATATTTTTTCTTTGCTACGCATAGTGTAGTCTTCCAAGAATCCCTGAGGCAAGCTGCTAACGATGTATAAAACTACATATATATATATCTCCTTTTCTCAATCTTTGCCTCAGAAGAACATACATAACACTAATCATTGGTAAGTTATTTCATGTAATCTTCAGCTCTATGACAGGCTAAAAAGCTTGTCAACATCCCCCTTCTCTCCAGAGAAGGGGAGTAGAGAGAAAGAAGGTTAAGCTGAGAATGTGGCTCTCACCAAGCCCTCCTCAGACAACAGCAAAAGATCTCTCTTGTTACGTGTGCTGCAGTAATACATATGCATTTATTTAAAGAGATAAGATACTAGAAATGCAATCATTCTTTTATTTGATTTTCAATGTTGTACCTGGGCGTACTTAGAATTGCATGTTTATATTAAGAATTAACCTTTCATGAAAGCAGCTATTATTAATAATGCAATTTTCAACTCTAAGCTGCGGCTTAAAATCTACGTTATCTCTGAAGAAACCTTACGGGAGAAGCAGCATCAACATTTGAGCTATGAGCCTTTATGTTTCATCCCAGAAAAAAATTAGCTACTAGAATTAAAGCAGCATTTTTTTCTTCCTGTAACGCATTATAGTTTTGTCTTCTACAATAAATCCTGCACTTATGATTGGGTATAGGCATATGGTTTGTTGTGAGTGGCAGGCACAGCATCAGTGTCTGAGGAACCCTTCCAGATTAAATATTTAATATACCATCTGTCACTAAGAAAGTAGGGGAAAATTCTTGGGTCCCAAAGACAGGATGGCACTGCCCAGCGTGCAACAAATGCAGGTGCCTCTTGTTCTGAATTCTCTGACCTGCCGCCAGGGATTTTTGCCTTGCTCTGCAGTAATTCAAATAAATGTGAGGGAAACATAATAGAATACTAAATTCTCCTGACTCTCCCTACTGACTCCACCATGACCACTTTGCTTTCTATCTACTAAGACCTTTCAAAGGGAACCACTGTTCAGTTTATACAATGGAAAAATTTAAATTTACACATTTGCAATGAATTACTTTTGAGTAGGAGGGAAAGTGGGGGATGTTTATGAATTCAGTTATCATTTATTCAATTTATTGCAACACAGGAAAAAACATTTAAAAATAATTCACTGAAGCTCCATTAACAATAATTTCTGAAACTATAAAATTCTCTCTCTTCAATCACCTTCTGGGTTGGTTATCAGCTGTCTAAATTCTAATTTCTTTCTAAATTTCTAATTTTCTCTCCAACTCACAGGCTAACACAGTGTCAGCTTTGTCTTCCTGCTTCCAGCTCTGCCCCCCAGCATCTTTTTTTCAGCATTATACGTAACTATTATACATAGCGCAGAACTCCAGCATGGATCTGCGAGGCATTTATTTCAGTACATTATAACAACTGACAAATCAAATTCTGTATCATTTACAAGATATATACTTATGGGTTTTAGATTTTTATTGTCTTGGAAAGTCGTATGAAATTTGCTCACACACAATAATTTAAAGGAAAATTGCCAACTTGAATTTTCTAATAGACTAATCTTTTTAAAACTTCGTTTTATGATAATATACTGTCAAAAGAACAGTATTTCCTGATTCTCTGAATTCTACATTCTCCTTGTGTAAGAAAAAAAAGGGTCAGGGATTTATTTGTTCCTTGTTTGCTACTGAATAAAGTGCATGGCCATGAACATTTAGATAATTCCAGTATTTAGGAAATTCCAGGAAACACAGAACCCCAAAATACATCTACTTAGGAGCAAGAATTTCTATAAGTTCACTGAATTTCTCTTTAACTGTCTCTGCAGGTAGCATGGATGATATACTCATTTGACCTTCCCTTGACTGCTGTAAGTTTATGGCCACATATGTCAAGAAACTAAACCAAAAGCAGCATGCCTTTCTTCAGGGCAGTGTTGGGGAAAAAACAAACAAACAAACAAAAACAAAGCAAAAAACACTCAAAATCTACAAACAGCAAGTTTTGTGCAGCATGACAGATGCTTGTATACCCATTTTTTAAAGTACTCTAAGGATAGATTTCTTCAGTTTTGGAATCACTCAAAAAGAAAGGAAAAAGAAAAGAAAAAGAATACTACTTCTCAGTTTTCACTGATGAAAATTTTAAGTATTACTTCTAGCAATGCAAATTGCAAGAATTTTAAACAGCAATGATAGCAGGCATTACTTTAGCTTCAAATTTAATATTCATGAAGCATGAATTATACAAAACCACTGCTGATTTCAGAGTAGTTGCTTCATTCAGTCTGTCACCTTACCTTTAACAATACATGCCAGCCACTAGGTCTAGGAATATGACATTTAGCTCCAAAGATACTTCTATAGTAAGTGACATATTGGCTAGGATTTCCATTATCCCACAGACAGTGTATTTATACCTTCACCGTGTAACCCTCACCGTTGTGTTCCCAAATGTAGGAATGCAACTGAACAGCTACTCATCCATAACAGCCAACAAGAGAGGAAATCCAGAAAATAAAAAAAAAAACCTATGCATTTGGTTAGAATTTCTTTTCCAAAATATTTATTATCAAAAACCAGTGGCTTGTCAAAGCCATGCTGCTCAGTCGTAGAAAGCATCACAAACACTCCTGCTAGTCTTATGGAGAGGCAGAGGCAGAGACACGGACTTCTTGACTTACTCCTAGCCTGAAGCTGCATGAACGCAACTGCTAGGGCAGCAGGAAAAGAGACAAAAATAGATTGAAAAAAACAGCCTGGCTTGGTTAGCCCAGGGAACACATCAGTAGTTTAGGGGCCCAGGTATTACAACATGGGCTTTGGAAATCAACATTTTACAATTTCCTATAGCTCCCTAGAAAGAAACATTGCCCATCATTTACTCTCAGATCATCTATTCTGATTATATTTAGGACATACCATAGACACTATTTGGTTTATCCTGCTGCTGCCCAAGCAAACAAATTAAAATACTTAGTCATAAATCGGGCACCAGCTACAGTCACCAGCAGTTTACAAAACACAGCAGCTTTGCTCACAGACAATAGCAGGTCAAATAAAATTCCTTTAACCTACCTACAAATCACAAGCCAAATACTCCTCATTACACTACTCATGAACAGCACCAGCTTCATGGACAAAGAACCAGTCCTGTTTCAGAGCTGGATCACCTTCTGCCACAATCACATCCAATGGCAGCCGAGGGGAAGCTAAGCCCTTACTTCTTCCCCAAAAGGGGCTGGGGAAACAGGTGTTTTCACTTACACCAAAGAAATCTAAGTTCTACAGAGCAGTCAGTGTTGTAGGAAAGCCTGAGACTCGTTTTGCTCCTAAGCCCATGTAGCTGGCTTTTGCCTTTCAATCCCATGCTCTTTGCAGGTGCTTTTTGCACTTGTGGACCCAACTCTGCTCGTATGCAGGGAGCAGCTGTGCTGGCATTGGCAGCCAGTTGGACATGCGCATTTTTGGTCCTCTTGGCTCTTGATTTCTACTGGCACATGAGAAGTAAATGCGGGTGACAGCATTCCTACAAAGGGGACTGAGTTAGTAGGGAATATCCATGGAAATGTTGGAATATCCCATGAATGGAAATCCTTCTTTTTGCTGTTTTTCTTTTCTTTTCTTTTCTTTTCCTTCTTTGTCAACACTGAACCAGTGTGTTCAGCTCAACATTGAGTGTGTATCTGCATTGTCGGACCCGATTTAGCTCTTTTAAGAGCCAAGCTCTAGAAAGAGGCATTTGGGCAAATACTCAGTTAAAGCTGAATATCTGTTTCTGCATTTCCTAAAAAGAGAACAAAACTGTTAGACAACTGCTTAGAAAGTTTTGCAGAAATTAGTGTCTAAGGGATGCACATTCACTGAACCAAGGAAGTTGCAAAATTTCATCCCACCACTGGCAAAAATATTTTCACTTAATTTGTAAGTGATAAAAGGTGAAATATATAAGGATGGGGCAAACAGGACTTTGTAAAACCCTAATAAACTAAATTGCAACAGAACTTAGTCTCAATGTGCTAGTCAGACTAGTAGTTTAAAGCTGTGCCAGAATGTTTGCTGAGCAAGCTAAAACACAGCCCATGATGAATATTGAACCTTGGGATTTAATGCTGTTTCACTGCCCTTAAAATGAATATATTTTACATGTTTCAACCAGTATAGTAAGCTCAAGGATAGGCCTAACTATTGCCTAGGTTACCTCACAGCATTCTTCAGCAAATCTGGCACATCTGGTATGTCTGTCATATTATCTCCCTTCTGGGATTTTTTTTACTGTGTACAAGACCACTCAGAATCTCTGGTACTCAACAATGTGCTTACCCCGGGCTTCTGTAATGGTGCACCCACATGGCTGTATGCTCAAATCCTACCTAATCCTTTCCCAATATTTTCCATTCACAGAATCACACAGAATCACAGACTGGTTGAGGTTGGAAGGGACCTCTAGAGATCATCTAGTCCAACCCCTTGCAGGGTCACCTAGAGCACATGGCACAGGGCGGCATCCAGGTGGGTTTGGAAGATCTCCAGAGAAGGAGACTCCACAACCTCTCTAGGCAGCCTGTTCCAGGGCTCTGTCATCCTCACAGGAAAGAAGTTATTCACCCAGGCTCACAGTCCTTTATTTATCTCCCGTTAAAACCTTCTACTATGTCTTCGCTCTGTAGGTCCCAAAGATAAATATCTCTCCTCTAAAGATTTTTGCTGCCAAGGGAGGAACATGCTGCCAGTCTATCAACAAAATGTTCAGTGTGCTGCTTCACACGGACGCTCTCAGGGCTCGAACTTGGCGATGGGGCTTCCCACCACCGAGGACCAAACTTGAGAGAGCTGTATGGAGCGAGGGAAGGTGCCACAAAGCCTCCAAAAGTCCTCCGAGAATTTCCAAGGCATGTGTTAGCTTAAAACTCAGGCATGCAAAGCACTTCCAAGAATAAACCACAGCCAAACATAATCCAGATATAATTCTGCAGCATCTGAATTGTGTTCTCTGAAGACGCTGACTTTTATGAATGGTATTTTATATACTTTGCTTTCTCATCAAAAGGAATTATTGATATGTTTCAGTTAAATGCAATGTGCTGTTGCTAGATAAGGGGAGAGATGCTTAAGTGAGATTTTGGTAGTTTTTCAATGACAGAAAATGGCATGAGGATTCAAACACGGAACATTTCCAAGCAGATTCACCATAGCAATTAAAAAACTGGCCAACTATTACAGCAAAGAGTAGAGACTCTCACGCAAAAAGACTGGCTTTCCCAGAAACAAAGTTGTATTAGTTAATTTTTAAAAAGTAGCATCAAAAAGCATGATAAGAAAATTATTTTATGTCATATATAACAATGTTAGTACAAGTTCATTATTAAACAGGGCACAAGTAGTTAGCAAATTCAATTTTTCTTCTTCTGAGCATGATTTAGAAACTGTTTCTAACAACGTAACCCTGGCCTGGTTTTGATCCCTTCAAAAAACAGAGAGAATAAAAGCAAAAATCTGAAGGGCAGGATGGTGCTCAGGAATCCCTAAACATGATGAGTGAGCTTGGGGTATCCACAAATAAAAGCACATTGTGAAGGACGACACAGGACACTGCAGCAGAGGATAACTCAATGCTGATAAAATAATCGTAGCTTGAGATATACTGTTGGTCCTAAAAATAACTTTGCAGGTCAATAAACAGAAGGTAGGACAGTAAAACAGAGAGAAATACGTACTCCAATAAGGTACTTTTCTTAGCTGCCAGCCAAACTTTGAGCAACTCTACCGATCAAAACTAACCTTAACTAGAGCCTGGAAGAGGAACTGGAAAGCAGCAGCAAGGCTTGAAACAGAGCGATGATGTATTCCGAGGGGAAAGCAGCATTCAGCAACAAGTGCCAGGGAGCAGCAGGAGGGGGTCCACGTGTCTCCTGTCCCTGGGGAGCAAAGAGCTAGGTCGCAGTCCAAGGAGAAGGTAGCAGCCTCCCATCTGAGGAAAATTCCTCCTTTTAGACACAGCTGCCTAGGGCCCCTGCACATCCACATCTACCTGCAGCTCCTAGAACAAGGGCCCGAAAATGAAAGTGTCTGAAAATCCAAAAACTTCACCCCTACTGATAATTTACTCCACAGCCTTTTACATTCCTACTGAGTTTTAATATTATTCATACTGACTAAATGGCCTCTTTCCATTTACTAATTTTTTAAAAGAGAAATACTTTCAAAACTGCTAAGGTGCTCCTAAGCTTATTGCATTCAGAACACTTCCTGTTAAACATCAGTTCCCAGATATGAGCAAAATTCATCGAAACCATCAGTTTACTCTATGAAGCAAGCACTTCCATCTGAAGTTTAGAAACCTCTCAATAAGTAACATAGGTATTAATAAACTTTTGGTGATGGTAGACTATTACTAACATAAAATGAGTAATATTTTAATATTGCTATTGACAATATAGCCCACTCTTTATTAAATTCTATTAATATTTCCCTTGTGTCAGTATCGTGACTCATCTTAGACTCTGTCAAAATCGGATATAAAAGGGCATATTTAAATGCGGATTCATTTTCCAATAAGCATTGAAGAGATTATTATGTTCCACTCAAAAAAGTATTTGAATTCCTCAGTTTTATTGCTGTGTCACTAACCCTTTAAAAAGTCTTCAAATATATAGATTTTTTAATATGACCCACTCCAGGAAATTCATTTGGGGAAATCCTATGGCATGTGTTATGCAGGCTGTTAATTAGGTGGTGGCAGGACCCTGTGGCTTTACAAATGTATGAAGCAGATTTGATGCAAATCAAGCGTACACGATAATAAATCCTTTATGCTACATTTATTGAAATTAGATAGCTGCTTTCAATAATCAAATACCCCAAAAGAGTGCTGCTGGATATTTAGGGACTACCAGTGTTCAGGAGTTCATATTTTTTAGCTCTATGAGGGAAGGGCTGTGCTGAACATAAACTTCTTCCCCTGTTTCTCAAATATCACACAAATGCACATCAGCCTTCTGGATGTGATTTCCTCTGTGAACCTAAAAACTGCATTTGCACACATTTTCACACATTTCCAGAATTTCACTTCTACAGGACCCTCATCTTCATGTGTGCTTGCCTTTTCCTTTGGAGAAGTTCCCCTTCTAGTTTGGAGGTAACCTAATGCCCCGAGTATGTGCTCAAGGATCATGAATTTGTTTAAACCATTTCCAGACATGCTGTACTCTTTGTGGCCACAAATTGCAGAAACTAGGAGCAAGTTTAGCTGTGAAAAACTACAAATGAAGGCATTTCCTTCAGAATGGAAATCTAAATGTTCCCAGCCTTCCCGGTAAATGAAATTACGGCCCTTGCTTGCCATGGGTCAGGTAATCTTGACACAAGGGAGGAACTACAGAAACTCTCTGTGTTCTGTCTCTGAGCCAAGCGTAAAATGGGTATGTTCAAAATGGAGATCCTGGAAACAGCACTTCTGTTGGTCTGGGAGCCTTTTCTGCAAGTGCTGCTCCACAACAAGTGCTGTAGTCTCTACAGTACTTACCAAGCAGCAACAAAACTGGCAGAATTGCACACTTCAGTTTTCACAGGGGTCTTATTCAGCCAAAAGTATTAATAAAGACATTGTGGTTTTGAAAAATTAACATTTTCTGAGCAGAGAAAAAAAGGTTTCATTGGAGTTTTGTTTGATCTGCTGTTGTCACAAGATACTTTTGGATATAGTCAGCTGTGTAATACTTCAACAAAAATTCTTCATTCTCTCCCTGTAGGTAGCTATATAAGAATGCGTTCAGACCTCAAGAGCTAGAGACAATTTTTCCAGAATCATTTAGCACTGTTAGAGCATTTTTTTCCCAAAAAAGTTGTTTATTTCAAATACACATCACTATAGAAAGTCATGGGCACTGTAATGAGCAAACAAAACATGCAGACTTCAAGAGAGACCAGCTTAAGACTCTTGTTCTGGGGGAATTAACTTTTCTGTTGCTGTTTATATTTGTAGTACATGATTTCTACCTTTTTTCTTTCTTTTGAGTTTGATAGCAATTTGGGCATACATCACTGTTTCTTCTGTAAAAACAGTACCTTGTTCAGACTACTTATTTTTCATGATGGAAAAAAGAAAAGCTACATATATTTGACCATGTAATAAATCAAGAAAAGAACTGGATAATATCT
This sequence comes from Tinamus guttatus, assembly GCF_000705375.1. The sequence continues at coordinate 474,588 of NW_010585320.1, forward strand.
ATGATTGGTGCTGGTCCCTTGCAAATCCTCTCAGTCAAGACTTCTTTCTTTCACGAAGATTGAAAAGAACACATATTTATCTACGTCAATATAATATGAATAGCTACTTGCCCCAAAGTCTCTCTTTGCCAATTGTTTGAAAGGAAAATGATGATAATTTGTTTCAGTCTGACAGAGTTGTTTCTACCACTAATTTTTCTTATCTTTCTATAAAGACCTGGGTTTCTTGCTGCCTAAAAGAAGAAAAGTAGTATTTCTAAGTCACCATATCGATGAATACCATGAAGTTTCAACTGACTAAGTGTTAGTTAAGCAAGCAAGGCTTGTCCCAAGAATGTCAGGAATGAGGATGTTAAATTTCAAATAATTTTTTGATGATACAAAAGGTGACTGATACGAAATGACATAAATTAACCACATGTATTTTGCTTGTATATGTGACATAATTGTCACAGATCATAAAAACTTCTTGTTTAATGTATTTGTTTTAGGTATACATTTTGAGATATGAAGTACTTGGCATTTTTATTCCTTTATTTTCTTGTTATGCAAGGAAAGATGTGTTTCGCATCATTGCACCAGTTCAGTAAGGAAACTGAAAGGTTTCTTGGTTTCTTGACTCCTTAAAAATGCGTAGAGTCCAGTTTTCAGGGACAAAAGGAACACAAATGTTCAAGCAAACAAAAGAAGTTGAGGTGCCAATTAGTAGTCAGGAGAGAGTAAAGTTCCACATTAACAGGGTTATGGCAGCTGTAGACCTGTGAAGTCTTTCACAGCCCATTGTAAAGGTGGACCAAACATTTCTATAAAAAATCTCATTATAAATCTTTGGTACCAAATCAGTGCTTTCATGAAATTGCAAATCCCTTTTAATCACAGTAATGGTCTGCAAAGCAATAACAAATCAGTTCTATGCTTCAGTGAATGCATCTTTAGCCTAAATGAAATCTAAATCTGACAGAATGTTAATTCAGGCCCTTCAGTACCTGCACATCTCTGAAGGCAAGAATATCAAAGAGGGCCTCTGGTCCTAGATGGCGTTTTGAATGACAAAGTTGATTTGTGTCCCTTGCAGGAGTGGATGTTCCCTGTTAGCATTTCATTGACTTCAGTAAATCACAGCAGCACTCCAGCAATCTCAGGGAAGGTGATACAGCAGCAGGCACATTTCAGCTATACTAAGTTAACCAAGCGCGTTTGCAGCATTTTCAGAAAAGTCCCAGAAAATCCTTCAGTGTCTTCTGCAGCATTTACATCCGCAGTAGCAATGAAGTGTTAGAAATATGTTCTTTAATGGGAAAAGCAAAAACTGAGCCAAAAACAGACAAAAAAGATGAAAAACTGTGGAAATACACAGAGAAGAAGTGTTAACATGAAAAGACAAAGAAGTCCTACATGGTTATGAATTGGAACTTGATTCATTTCCTTGAACAGATATTACCATGCAGCACTATGTGTTTACTTCCTATTCATGAGAAATGCTAAAATAGGCATTCAGTTGCCAAGACCTAAGTATCAAGATGGAAACAGCTATTCCCCAGGCTACTTAAAAAAACAATTTCAGTTCAGGAAGAATACGCCTAAATTGTCGCAGTCACTTGGATGATACGTACTACGTTGGAGAATACCTAATAGCACACGCTACCAAGTCTGTGCCCTGCAGTGTGAAGCACTATTAGGCAAAGGAGCATTCTCTAGTGCTTACAACGCTAGGAGTCATGTATAATTCTGCAGTTCTCTCTCAACTGTGTGTGTAAAAACCTGTCCTGAACACAAATTCAGCACAAATCTTCTGGAATAGCAATGAGAATTATGAGAGGCAATGAAATAACGTAAGTACTCATGGCAATACACTGTTGGTACAGCTCATGAGTGATTATTAGCAGGGAGCTCCAAAGTGAGGGATGCAGTGCTGTATACCCAGTGCAGCGCTCTCAAGGCAGAGACATTGGTCCTGGATCCCCAAAATCACAGCAGCCAGCAGAAGACCAAGGTTTAGCTTGTCTTACTGGTGCGCTGTGGGGGGCCTGTCAGCCTGGGGGACAGTGATTCTCAGGAGAGAACAGCGTGTTGATGGAGCACTTAAGCCAGGAGCTGCTGTACCCTGAAGCCTCTCGTCTCTGATTTATTTATTATCCAGTGAATATTTAGAAGCAATACATACTTAGAATAGCTAAAAATGCTAGCCTATTTGCTAATGAAGGCGTAAAATGTCTGAGTGAAAGAATATCTAGAATAATTATGATGTCACTTTCCTCTGAAGCAGCAGTCTAGGGTACGTACAGTACTCCAGAGAAATACACACACAGGACAGAAAGGCAACATTACAGCTGTAAGGCTTCAAACAGTATTCCCTACGTTGGAGAGAAAAACTTGCCCACAGGGCTTTAAACTGTCTCAATCAAGAAAAAAGAGTAGTGGCATTTGCCTTGTGATCTTGAAAAATAATAAAGGAAACCTTGCTCAGGGCTAGACACTGAACATGCCATAGGAACAAGGTGCAGCACTTAGCCAACAACTGGTATCCATTCCTTCCTAGCTTTCTTTTTGTGCTTGTAGATGGCAGAAGTTCCTATTTATATTCAGCAACTGAGCAGATAATAATTTCCATAGGAAAGCGTGATTTAGGAACATTTTTCAGGGTCAAAAGTGAGGTTAGTTACAGCTCCAGTTTGGCATTCACGCAGTAGCATTCACACTTCTGCCCGTGTGGCAGACCCGTTTCAGAGAAGGGATCGCGCCGCTCGCATTGCAGTTCATTAGCAAAGCTCCCCAAAGCACAAACCAGCCTAGGGGGAGACACCGACTGCAAGAATCAACCTGCTCATGGCAACCAACAGCGCGTAATGCTCATTTACCCCACAGCCTCTAGCTGGTAAATATGATGGTTGCTCTTACAGCATCTTTTCTGACTGTGCCTGGAAAACTCAACTCAAGTAATGTAAAACATCCTTCGAATTCTGAATGGAAAATATTTTAAAACAAGACTACACAAAAGGACATAAAGGTCAATATCAATTTTCAAGCATAAAAACGGAAACACAACCGTGAGTTTCTGAAGCAGAATAATTTTGTAGCAGTAATTCTTATTGTAAATTAAATATTAAATTATAGTGGTTATATGCACAGTTTGTGTTATTATGCTCTATCCGTCTTCTCATGCACTATGTTGAAAAAACAGAATTAGATACATATACAAAAATTTCCTGAGTCTTTAAATGTCTAAATTAAAAAAAACCCTCCACGCTATTTTCTGTCATAATAATGATGTAGAGATTTAACATTTTCCCAAATATTGCAGCAGAAAAAGGAACAGTTATTTCTGTTGTTTCTTTTAGGAACTAGCAAAATGAATCAGTATTTTTTCCTTGATGGCACAAGACAAAAAGGACATACATTTTGCTACATAAATTAAAAATTATTTTTAAACAAGAGTCACTTCTCTTTTCATTCACAAGCATAAACTCTTTATAAGCATGTTGTGAATAATTTATGATCAGCAGTGTTACTGCCTTAGATAAAAACTGTTATGCTGTACAAAAATACATGATTGATTATTCAGACTGGAGACAAAAATACATTTGCATGTGTAAATTATGGCATATCCGATGATAACAAGGACTAAGTATAAGTACCTATAAGATCTTAAGTTTTTATTACAGATTTACAAGCAAGATAATTCAGTAAATATTCAAAATGTTTTTGTTTCATAAAAGTAAAATTGGATCGAACCAATTTTAAACTAGCCCTCAGAACAGCAAAGGCTGTCTATCTGCAAAGGCACAAGTCTTTAAAAAAACTTTCTTTACTCGCTTGTGAAATGCCCATGCAAGTCAAAAAGAATTAAGCATGAAAATTGAGCATATTCCATAATCTGCACTCAGAGTAAAAGTTATTACTGACTGTGCGAATGGTCACAGAAGGGCAGAGGCAGATCCATTATTGCAGAGCTGATAAGGAGGCAGATTGTTCCAAATGATTAAGGGAAAAATGTTAATTATTAGGTGAATAATACTTCTCTGCAGTTGGCGATAATAAGAATGAAAGAACAATTTGATCAAAAGGTTTAATTTCCCCTGTCATTTGTACTAAGTTTCAAATGCAGAAATCAGAGGCGTTACCCAAGACCAGAAGACTGGATCTACTTAAAGTCTTAAGCTCCTACAAAATGTCCTTATTGCTCTACCAGAGCAGAATCTAAAAGGAAAAGTATCAGCAGGCTTGCCAGGAATTACTGCTCCAACCTTAATCTCGGAGTTCAAGTGATTTATTTCCTACACAAAGCCCATGTCAGATTGGCAGAACTCTAGCACTTTGCTTCACATCCCCTAGGAAAGCATCTTACCAACGAGGCTATCCTGACTTTTACATCTGATCCATTTAAGTTGGATTCAAGTGCTAAAATATGATGACGATGCTGGAGTGGGTAGAACCCCCACATCTCCAGAGCACTGCAACAATCTCAGCCTGTCTAGATACAAAGATTTCCCTGCCCATCACCAGCATCTTTCTTTTAGCTGATTTTTGTCCCTTTTATTGTGTTCATTCATCTTTACTTCTCCACTTCCCTTGGTGCCAGAGCACACTAATTAGCCATGTTGGTTGAAATCACATCTCAAGATCTTACAGTGACTCACATCTTTACAGCAACTCCATTAAAGGTGCCTCTTTCTTGGTGCTGTTAAATAACTAGGCTCTAGAGAAAATGACGTAGTCTCCAGGGACATTATGATCCTGCTGATTAACATTTGCAGCACTATTCCAGTCCACCTCCTGCTCATACCAGCATTTGTAACTGCTTTGTGCTGTTTGCTGCTCTGCACTAGAGTGTTTTACTGTGGCCCTAAGCTTTTGTGCTAAATTTCTCTCTAGTGTAACTCTAGTTATTGTCACTAATATATGTCAAATATTGCTTTGCCTTCTCATTTATTTTTGTCTATTATCTCATGAATTTTTTACAAACTTTGTTAATGTCGGTAACAATGACTATAATCTGCAAAAATGCACCACCTCCAGATGAGAGTTATCCTTTCTGAATAAACCTCTCCTAAGTTACATGAACAAGTGCAAACTGTAAAATCCAAGTTCCCTTAATGATTATTGTGATTAGGCCAAAAAAAAAATTTACTGGTGTTTACTAATTTTATTTAAAAGGCGGATAAAGTTAGCTCCTGAGCTCACCAAATTAAGTAGAATAAATACTGAATGCAGGAGCAGAACAGTGTTCAACTCTATCTCAGCAATCCTTGGGCTTAAAATCTGAGAGATCTCTATCAAAACATTATCTATATTTATTTCTACAGCTTTTCTGTACACTTGTTTATGTCTGTAGCCTTTCCATAGTACACTTTTTAATCTTATGTGCTACAGCATATAAAGATTTCTTAGTGCAAATCCTGACTTCTAACCAAATGATTCATTTTATCTACCTTAAGAACAATTCTCTGAAACAAAAAAATCTGCCTTAGGAAGAGGTTGGCTCTGCTTCCTTCCATGCATGTGTAACCTCTCGGTGTTCTAATCTTCTCAACCATGCAAGCACCTTTCCTTCTTGTAGGGTGCTTCGACTCTCTGTGTTTCTAAATAACAAACACCACCCAGATGTTACAAAGAGGAAATAAAAGAAATGCTAAAATGTTTCAAGAGGAAAATATTTTTATATGCTATTTTATTTGATTTCCCAATGACAGTCATCTCACTTCTCATACCTGCAACTACTCTTAATTTTTTAAAATTCCATAAACCTTGCCTTCACTTATAATAATAAGTACAGAATGTTGAAGGACTGAGACTTGAATATTCCCATCAGCATACTTACACTCTATTGCCAAGGTCCAGCAAATCCTTCTTCTCATCCTACTTAACACAATTTCAGCAAGGAGATTCATCCAGACAAAAATGGCAGAAAATGTGGCAAATTGGTATGGCAATTTCCTAGAACAACATCAACAGAAAAATTTTATGGAAATCTGCAACAGAACTTCACAAATACATTAGATAGTCTTGCTTCAAATAAAAGGTTAAACAAAAAAAAAGGAACAAAATTCAGTTTAGTGCACTGCTTGTAAACAATAAAAAGCTTATTACTTAGGCATGGAATAGAACAAGTTTTGATCTATTTGTCAGAAGTTCAGTTAATTATAGGAATAGAAACATTGGAATGTTCTAGAGTATGTTTGCTCATAAGCTAATTTTCTTACACTTAAATAAAAATGTCAGGGTTTATAAAAGTCATATTTCCTGAATATACTACAAATTCAGAATGAGCAGTTTATCCCTTTTTCTTTTTGTTTTCCTCATGTTCTTCTCAAAATCATTACATGAAAGCTTTCTGAAACTTTTGTCTTATTGTTTTTTCTCATGCTAATCAGAAGGAACACGCTCACCCAGATTGCATCAATACTTCTTCTGCCTTCATTATTACAGCCACATCTGTGAGCTTCTGAGCATTCAAAACATAAAAGATTTTTGTAAACTATCCATGTAAATATGATTATGCCTTGCTCTTCACAGGTGGGTTGGTTATTTCCTCCTATAACAACTACAGTACTTCAAGAAACGCATCTGTCTCTGTTCTGTAAGAGATAATAGCACTGAGAAATGCCTTACTGAACAGTAATTATGAGAACTTAATAAAGAATTTATCAATATCCATAGAATCTATTATTAGTAGTGGTCTCATGATCATTCTTATCATTTAATGAACCAAATACAATTGGCCAAATGCAGCTGCCCAATTTTGTATATCAACGAGTAAGGTGAATGTGCATTAACCTCTGACTCAAAATTGAGTTAATGGGGCTGTTTCAGATCTGCTCATACTACTTCCCATCTACAATGTCTTTCGCACCTGCCATGGAAATTCAGTCTTTTTTTTGCACACTTGATGACTGAAAACAGAGAAATGAACCAGGATAGAGTGGTATTCTGTTGAAGTAAGAAAGCAGAAAATTTTAAAAACAAATGGAAGCACTAAAAATATGGAGACAGCATAAATTAAGAGGGTATATCTATGTATTTTTGTCTTGTCTTGAAATTTCAGCATTCATTTAATTGACTAATGACTTCCCTGTAGGAAACTGAACAAATGCAGTTGTCAGTGCTAATTTTTGTAGATCTTTCTACAGCTTCACATGCCACTGATAGTGAGTTCTTGTTGGTTTATCTGCTGGCGGGTTTAGATGTGATTCTCTGAATGAGTAGAAAGAGTAAAACTATGAAGAGATAAAAGGTGAGTGAGCAATTGCTCATCCATATCACAGGAGACCGGCTCTTGATGGACTTGGTTCTCCTCCTTTCCCATCCAATATGCAGGACAATCTAAAGCAATGATGAGATAGCTTGGATGTCAGCGGTATCAACACCTAGGATGATTTACACTTCCGTGTGTCTCTTACCTTGAGCACAAAGGGCTCTTTGTTTTGGCATTTCCAGCACCTGGTCAAGATAAAGGTGTGAATTATTGAGAACATTTTAGGGATTAATCTGGATAAAGTAGAAGGATGCTGCCAGTTTGGAAAAACAATTTCAACAATATGGCAGAGATAACATCCAGCTGTACTATTCAAATAGTCGGACACATTTCACTTACAGTTTGCTTCTTTGGACTATTTTGCTTTCCAGTTCTCTTGTATTCCTCTTCCAGCTCCCCAAATGACTTTTCTAACTAGCAGAGTGTGTAGATAAGGCAATGAAAATCATCTTGCTTCAGGGATGAGTTCAGGCTAATTAATCCAACATCTTTCTGCAAAATACCTTCTTTTATGTGGTAGATCTGTGAACCTCAATTTGTGGCAGTGCTTCATGTTTGCATTTTTTATCCCTGGCCTTTCCAGGCATTTGCTGAAGAACAGATTATCTGAGCTACTTATTCACTAGTTATTATCATTCTTATGTTCTCGAGTTCTTATAAGTTTAAGGAGATGGCTTTGATGACAGTTGCATCCAAATTGGAGCACTAGCTTTACAACAAATGGGGTGAAACGTCAACTTTCCTTAGATGATTTAGTCTTTGTGATCATTTAAACAGCAGAGAAACATTCCTGTAATGTTTGATTCATAGATTGTATGTTGTAGCATGTTCTAAGTACCATTATTTTTGAAGACAACTGAAAAAACATAGTGTAAAGTTCATAGTGACACAGACTTTGACTTTTTTGAGCAAATCAGCTACAAACTGCAGATAAAAACGTGCAGGGGAGGAGGAAGTGGGCAGGCAGCAGAGCAAATATTATTTTCACTTCTCTTCCTACCCTTTGCTCCCCCACACTCTGTGAAAGTTGTGCTGTTTTCAGTGTGTGGCCTTTCTAAGGAGCCACAGAGAAATTATAGTACTGTCCTTAGAACACAACTAGTGCCAAATCATGGTAAGGAAGTGACAATCGGGACACACGATGGGAATAAAGTCTCTTCCAGTAGGTTTGATGGGCCTAATGAGTTCAGCTATCTGGCAATGCAGTATCTAGGGGTAGGGCAAGCCCACTACAGCAGGGAGCTTGGGCAGCATCACCTCTTCTGAAAAATGAATGTCCAGAGAGCACCTCCAGAATGAGGCTGCGATGGCTGCGCACATGTCCCTCCACTGCCTGCATGGCACCATCAGGCAAACAGTGCTCTGCAAAGTCTCTTTTTCTCTCCTATGTCCACAGCACGGTGTCTTTGTCTTCATTCAAAACAGCAGAAATGAAAACATCTGATGTGCTGTCATGACCAGTTTCTACATTTAAACCTCATGTGTGCTGCTGCAACAATTGCCAGTGAAAAATTCTTCCTTACAAAGAATTCTGCCTCTCCTGAAGGAAAGTTTGGTCTTTCAATATAGTTAGCTGACTGAGGTAGAGGTCTCTTACATTTGTTAATATTCTATTAACAAATATTCTTTTTCTACATTCACTTGATGAGGGTAGGCTATCAAAAATACTCTTTTGTATTTTAAATATTGTAAATTAATCCAAGACTTACTGATCTAAATAGTTTCTAATCATAACACTCCAAACACCAATTTCCTGTTTGTATGCCCACAGGTCAACTCTTTAGTATAGAGCTATAGCATACTGCAAACCAGTTAATCCCAAATATCTATCTATATATACATAGAGAGAGAAAAGCACATAATATCTTATTTATGCTGAGGAAAATAATGAAGATTCAAGAAAAAGATATGTTCTTGCGAACATGTAGAATATTATCTTAAATGCCGTAGTATGAAATATTTCCAAATGGCGATATTATCTGCTGTTTTGAAGACACATCAGGCTTAGAAAGTGATTACACAAATCATTTTCTTAATCAAGCAAGATGATCTGCCACCTGTAGGCTGCTAAGATTGTGAGCAAGCTGTACATCATTTCAAAGTACAGCAACAATGAGTAATGTCAGTTTAGGCTTGAGCAGAATGGAAGAACAGCCTGACTCATTATAGAAAAAAAATAAGACTAATTCATTTAATACACTACGAGGAATTTTTTTTCTAAGATATTTCTGCTCTAAAATTGATATTAAAAAGTTTTTCAAGACTGCCTTTCTGGTGTCCCTATCTTTTAATGCAAATCAGATAAACGGTTTTGTGGCAGAACTAGAAATGTAATATTGAAAATATTTTTTTAAATCTGATATTTTCAGTATTTTGTAATGAGCTTGTCTGCATTTAAAAAACGAACTATATTCTACAATCCAAATACCCAGAATAGACATGCTTTTTGTCTGCATGGTCCGGCTGAGTGTAAAGAAATTGCTATTGGAAAATAACTTGAATTTGAAAGTTAGAACTAAAAGAAATACCATCATCCATATTTATTAACTAGTCCATTAAATATCAGTATATCTCACAGTGCTACCTTTTTTTCTGCTAATTCATTTAAGCTTCTGGTTGTGTTCCCTGCCAGGATCAGAGTCACAGCTAAGAAATAACTTAATTTGGTTTTAGAGCTAAATCCATTTGAGATATGTTATCTTAGCCTCAGCTTGCAAATCTTAGATCGTCAATATGCAATATTGGTTACTCAAAGCTAAGACTTTTTGGCTTCCTAAGTGTCTGCTTTAGCAGTTTGTTAACTGCATACCCTTGTTTGAGCAAAAACTTTTCAAAAACGGATTCGGCACTTCATGCTTTACATTAAACAGTTGCACATACATCTTCTGAGTGACCATTCAAGTGTCAGCACTTTTGGAAACCTGGGTCCTGAGTTAAAACATACCTACAAAATCAGGCTGAGAGAGAGACGAGCTATAAGAAGTTGGGCAATCAGGAATTCTGTATTTAGTAATATTAACCTTAATACAGTTTTTAGCTCTTCCTATGCTCTACATAATTCTCATAACTTTTCAGCCTTTCTCTAGCAGATGAATATTTCCAATAGTACAAAGCTTTAAGAAAGATTTAAGAAATCCCGTTTTCCCTGCCTAGGCTCCGGATGGCTGTTCTTACCTCTTCACTGCAATTCTCTGACTTTTCAATTGCTGCTATAGGTAGAGCCCTTCCATAAACTGATAACTGAAATTATCCAGGCTAAAACAATAAATCACTCTCTTTTTCTCTCACTAAAATAGGAAGAGGGGCATAGTTTTTGCCTAAACAGGCTATTATCAGTAATTCAACTTGCCCAGCAAACCTATCGATCAACACAACTGAGAAAGCTAAATGCAACACAGAAACAAGCTGAACAGCCAAGGGCAGTGTTAGCAGAGACTTCTTTAATTGTCTTTGCAAACTGAGAAAGTGTTTGCAAAATAACAGAGCTCACTGGAAGAAACGTATGATTATCTATGAATGCTTCAGAGATAGTACGCAAATGTTAACAGAACATACTGGTAAAAGCTAATGAATGAATGCTTAGACCAAGATAAGTTTTATGTTATTATATCGCTGTGATTTCTCACATATCTCAGCTTCTAAAAGCGGGATCTTCTGTGTGACTAGCTCGTGTACCTGGTGAAATTACTGGTGAGGAAATACTGTCTCACACACAATGATTTCTTACCTTATTCACTTAAGAAAAAAATTAGACTACTGCTTGTTAGGAATGATTTCAATATAGTTCTTCCTGCCTTGGGGCAGAAAAGACAACTTAATGAGCGTTCATTTTTTGTGATTTTCCTGTGATCATCCTATTTTCTATGGTTCCATTTGTAACATTATGTGCTCCTCACCCTCTCATGTTATAGCTCAATACATTAAGAGAATACTAAGAGAAGTTTATCAAGACACTATCACTTACAAGTAAACCCTTCCTGAAATTTGCATTTGACCTCAGACAGCTTTGTGTGAGAGCCTCCAAGTTAGCTATTTAACATTTACTATGAATAATTACTCTGAAGAGTTATCCACAGCCAGGAGTCATAAGGCTGTTGTCCAAGGACACCGTTCTAAAACACAGTAATCACTGCAACATCTCTTCTCTAGAGCAAAAGAAAAGATGTTGTGAACAACTGTCTAACAGAGAAAAAGTGCAGAGAAAATGAACAAGTTAGGAAATAGATACCTGAAGCCGCCAAAGAGAAACAATCTGAGCCTGTGCAATGTCCCTTAACCGCTGAAGCAGTTAAATTAATGCCTACCTTATCATGATTGCTCAAGACTGTGGATTGTGGCCATGAACTTACCTGAGGTGCTCCTTTAGGGAGCTTTACATGGGGATGTTCATCACATCTTGGAGAAGTGGGCCATATATCACATAGTAGCTCATTTTCCTGTCAGCATTATTCACATATGATTTTACTGACAGTAATTCAAAGGAAGAAAATTTTAACCACTGTTCTCATATTTAAAGAGAATTTAATAGAGTTGTGACATCTCAGAGGGCTTTCATTTTAATCTTTCATACTATCCTATTATGGTTTTTGCTCTCTCTGACCTCATATAAAAAGTTTTTTTTCTCATTGCTTATGATTATCTTTTCCCTGTTGATTATTCCTGTTTCTTGCTAATCAGTAAGTAGCTATTTTAATTTTCAGAACTATTTTCCTCATATATCAGTAAGCAATGGCATAAAATGCATGACTGGCAAGCATCAAAATACATGAATTTAGCCTGAAGCAGAAATCACAAGCACTTTGAGAAGTTTTTAAATTATCAATATTTTCTCCTATTTTGCCTGTGTGTTTTTTTTTTTAAGTTAACTGCATAGTTCTATATAATGTGGTATATTAATGAGTTATAACACTGTGAGCATTATTAAAAACAATGCATCTCTTTTTTATGTAGTAATATTAGATTTGTGTATCAAATATTCGGTGACTGGAATGGAGCATATAATAAGCTTCAGTAAATATGTATAGTTACAGAGAACTTTAAATTCTATCTTAATTACCTATTTGTCTTCTAAGTATGTTTTTAAATGCCTAACTGTACAGAACTGGTGTTACATATATTTATGTATATTTACAAATTTCTTTAAAACATTTTAATCAGATTAAATTAGAAACTTTCTTTTTCCATAATTCATTTTTTGTCTTTTTGTTTCCTTAATCTTTTTATTTCCTCGGTTTCTTCTTGTTTCTCATAATCATTTTCTGCTTTCTATTCCTAAAATATGAGCAATAATAAGGAAAGACATTTGCTAAGCTTTGAGCATGGCATCGTGAAGCAGGTCTGGTTTAGCTTTCAGTCAGTCTGATCTTCTCTAGGAAAGGATTGCCTCCCTAAGGCTAAGACAAAGACATCCCTGAGAAACTCATCTGCATCATGTGTGATAAACATGGATAGATGACAGGAAGATTCTGTTCAGAGACTTTTAAATTAGAATTAGGTCTTACCTGGAATCCAGTATAAAACACGAACATAATATCATCTTAGGGTACTGGTTTGAGTTGGGTTTGAGTTGAGTCAATTCTTTGGTTGAGTTTTGATTTTTGGGAGATTTGTTCTTGCATTAGAAGTCACAATGATGCTCCCTTCATTAATAATAGTTCCTATATGCCTCATTTACCACATTTTAAAACGAGATTCAAAAGTCTTTTTTGGAGGGGATATTACACACTGAACAAAGCCTCTTGGCTCCACTGCACCTTACGACAATTAAAGAACCTTCCCAGGGAAAGCCAGGATGTAGCTTATCTGGAGATGATGAAAAGTAAGCCTGTCTACTTTTGAATATAATGGGGGCAGAATAACTAACAGAATTGAGACACCTGCCTAAGACAGACTTATACTACTACATGGTTCAGAAACCACAGAAGAAAAAATCCAACTGGAAGGTTCTGTTCAATTTATGGCCTGAGCAATTATTTTATGATGCTGGAAAATGCATTTATTTTCTTCGTCCTCTCATCTGTAAAATGGTTAGCGTTGGGTTAATTTAAGCAATATGTGTCAATTACTGGAAGAATCTTGGCCAAAAAGCATCGTAAAAAGGCCGTGTATTAATGCAATAGTGGTCTTTATGATATAGATTTTGTACAACTATGTCTCAAATAAAATATCACATTGTTATTTGTAACCTGCAAGGACTCATATAATGTAGATTAATTTAAAATGAAATCCCTCCACCAGTTCATTTTAGACACAGTAATGAATGCTGAAGGTTAAAAGAGGGCAAATCAGAACAGTGTTCAGAAAGAAGTGTTTTTCAATATATTTTTAACATATTCTTCTTAGCTAGACACCAGCTCTTTATTTTATCACAATAAAGTAGTGAGGAAAACACCTTCATATGAGATCAGTTAGAGGAATTAGTAAAACCTGGAATCATGAGATACTTCCAATTCCATAAATGGAGCAGGAGATAAGATGCAGTAATGGTTAATTTCAATTGTGGTAAAAGAAGGCATAATTTTCTATACTTTTAGTTCTGTATTATCCACATGGGAGCTGTTATTATCTGCATAATGTACTGAGGCATCTGTAATTAGGCTTACTTTTCATATTAGTCTCTCTTGGTTTAAAGTCACTTTCACTTAACTTGATAAAATTGAATTAGTGGTCATTCCTAGGCCACTGTAAGTTTTGTACTGATGATATTTAGCTAACTATTGTTGCTGTATTCTGTGCTTACATGCTGTAGCTTTGCATGCAGTTTTGTAGAACATGATATGGCATAAGGGCTGAGGTCTGGAGGAGCCATCCCAGCTTTGTGAAAAGTCTGTATTCCCTTTCAAGCAGTTCTTCCAATGTAGCTAGTATATAAAGTAGGGCTTAAATTCATTTAGCTACTGGATATTTCCCCGTGGAGCCACCTTGCCTTTATTTTTTATTCCATAGCTTCCAGAACTGTACTATGGGGTATATTAAACATTAAAGTATTGATTTAAAAAAAAAAAAAAAGGAATCAATATTGGTCCTTGATGGTAATGAGACTGTCAGACTTGCAGTCCCAAGAGCCAGCACTGCAGTTTTCATCCTAGGGAAGGATGAATTTAGACATTACATCTCTCTAAGGTGGCTACTGCCTTTCACACATATTTTATAATGTAAAAATTAATTAGGCCACTTCAGTAGCCATTCCTGTAGTGTTAGTAATGAATGGTAGAAAAAGTCAAAAGAGATATTAAAACCTATCAAAAGCAGCTACTGAAGTTACTTAAGCAGTGGGATTATCCCATCAAAAAACAGAGATGCCAAGGAACCTCAATTATCGTAATTACTTGGTCTGGATTATTTTGCAGATTTAATGCTCTTTTTTTTTTTCTTACAATACAAAATGCAAATTGTATAACACATGGAAATCAGTACTGAACTTTCTAAGCTCTTCTTTAGGTAAACCTTTGAAACTGGATCGCTCGTTCTGCTCTTTTATTCTGCCCCTCCCTGAAAAAGCCAATAATTCATTTGCCATTATAGATTTGATAGAAAAGAACAGATATATCAAAGAACAATTATAGGATGCCATTGCAATCCATAAAGAATAAAAGTCAATTTTAATTTGTCTAATTTGTCTATAGGTATAGTTATTGAATAATACACAGGTGCTGGGGCTTTCTCAACAACAGAGCAGAGGTGGTACTGGAAAAATTAATCACTGTTCAGTGTAAAACTGTCTGACCTGCATAATTATGAAGAAGCAAAAACAACAACTCACCAAAATAGACATGAAAATGTTTACAGTGAAGGAGGTGAAAGACTATCTGACAGTCTGAGAGTGACTTCTTTTTTCTTTTTTTTTCCTTATAGGAAGAAATAATAAATTAAATAAGTCAAATGTCAAACAGTTCTGTCTTCACAATAAGGAAGACAACTTTAAGATAACAGGCAAAGAAAACAGACAATATGCATTTATGCCATAAGCTGAAGAAAAGCTCATAAATCTCCTACAAACTATGTTTTAGCCAGATCCGTGTGCTATATCAAAAACCTCAGTTTGAATTACAGGATTATTATGCTTCTATTTCAGGATATTATTATTGGATTTTGTTCTTAAGGTTCGATTCCATCAGCTCTGCTCCTCCCCAAGCAACCGGAATTCCAGAATGAATGTGGAATAGGACTGCTAAGATTACGCTGTTGGTGAGAACAGTTGAATCATCCTTCAAGGGATGGTTGATAGGAGCAGTAAGAAGAAAGGACACATCCCACTGGAAATAGCAATAAAAGACGCTCCATCCTCTTTCTCAGGATGAGATTTAATAATAAAAAGGTGGAAAATATATGAAGCAAAAGGGGAGGAAAGGCAGAATCTGAAACAGGGGACTGAGCACTTTCACAAAAGGCAAAACAGAGTTTTATTTTCTGTGTTAAAACAGAGAAAACCTTCCCCTTCACAGGAGAAAAGCAGAATACAGCCCACAACATGAACTCTGTGGGTAAATACCTTTTATATCTTTTGGTAGCTACATAGAGGATGATATTTATCAAGTTTTGGAATTTGTAGTCAGCTCCTGTCGTAGAAAACCCAATCCTGTGCATTCACGAAAAACATCTGGTTGTAAGGCAGCTACGCTCTTTATGCAGCTTTCTGCACATCTCCTAACACTACTTCTAATTAAAGTGCATAATAGTGATTATCTTTGCTGTTTTTTCAAAGCAGACTTATTCAGTAAAGTTTATTTTTGCTGTGATCATCAGCAAGCTATTTATTTAGTTTTTTTAAATGGTTCACATTGATCTAAAAGGTAAGGTGAGCAACACAGAGGATCAGACTGTCCTGGTATCGACTTTGACATATGGAATAATCTCATTCATTACAAGCCATGGGATGTTAAAATGTTCCTTTGTTTGAAACCGGAAAGCTGTAGCATTCAGTACAACCTTTCCAATGACATATGATTCAACACAGATATTAGGGCAGATATTAGGGTAGTAAATCACTAACTATTCTAATACTTACTCGAGTGCTTGGATACCACATGCTTTCTTTCAAATAGTAAAAATTAGAGGCTCATTTATCTCTGCAAATAGCCATTTTCATTAAGAGATACTTCTGCAGACCAGAATAGGCTTCAATAGCTATAAAATTTACCAGCAATGCACAGCTCACAAAACTTAATTTTGTGACTAAGGCTCACAGAGAATAAGCTGTCTCACTAAATATCCATAAAGCATTATTCCATACAGACGTATTGCTTCCCAATCTGCTACCTGATGTTTTCTAGAGTTTGGCAATGTAGAAATTCATTACCAAATAAATCAAAATTGAAAATTATACCCTGTGTTAGAAGCATTCTGCTTGATAAATAGTGTTTAAATTTTACTTACTCATTAAAGTGCAATATTTAAGAAAACAGTTCTCAAATGATCTGGGATGGTGATCACAGCTGTTTGTGTAATTTCAGCCCCTAAAGAATTTAGAACCATCCATCACCTACATTTGCTTTTTAAAAGGATTTCAACAGATAGCCAGGTTCAAGAGCTGTACTAATATCTCAACCTGGTAGATACTTATCTTGCTTCTAAAAGCCTCCCTGCAAATTATTTTCTTCCACTAAGGTTTTGAATAATACTATATTCTCACATAAAAAGGTGTCACTCATCTAAACGAGAAAGAAACCACTAAACTAGCAAAAATAAACCAAATTAAATCTGTCAGTCAACCATTTTAGTTTAATAGGCTTGTCTTTGTTTCCTGACATTGAATCCATCTTCAGTAACATGTTGATCAGATTTATACAGCTGTTTTCTGAAGAAAATTATGTGACTGTGATCCTACAAAGTGCTGCCAGTTCCACTGTGGAAGTGGAAGGCGTATTGAAGGACACATTGACAGCAGAGTGTAGAAATCAGTTTTGCTGGATTGCCACAAATACATGCAAATGAAAAAACTGAGTCCTTCTATTTATTCTTGCTTTTTATTCTTTCTGTGCACCTTCTGTAATTTGAATTTATTCTCTCTGAATTTCCATATTTTGGTGAGGGCCTTTTGTGGGTAGGTGAAACTTTTAAAGATCTGGAATATTATAAGAAATCTTGTGGACATGGGTCACTAAGCAAAGGACTCATGGCAGTGGAAAGCTTTACAATAAATACATTTTCTGTGTAGTTTGCAATGTAATTATATGGATTTTTCATATATCTCTTGCCTCTCCTCTTCATCCACATTTTTCTTTTCTTTACTCTTTTTGAATGTCATTTCTGTCTCAGTGCGATGAGGTTGCTTCCTGACTTTGAGTAAATCTTTTTCATGTTTCACATCAAGAGAAAGGCAGATACAGCTGTTAGTGTTACTGTTACCTCTCTACTGGGACACCTGCATAAGCACATATGAGGTCTCAAGTATATGTGCATTAATTCCTGTACTTGTATTTGAATTCCAGTTGGCAGGACAAACTCAGGGGAAAACTGTAGAAAAAAACAGCAGTATCATAATATCACTCTATTCACTATCACAGCATATCACTCCAAGTTCGCCATGGTTACCGTACAGAAGATCATCCTCACAAAGTCTGTCAAATAGACCTGGTGACATGTATATGTACATACTGGCAACTTTCTGCATGGCTTTACAATGTTAGCATGAGCTGGTATGACTTTCACAGACCAAGCTGGTGCACAAATAAAATATGCAAGGCTAGGCCCTGTGCAGCACAGCCTAGTCCCTTCATTACACTGCTGGCCTTATAAAGATCTGCAATACAACTGACCATAAAGATGATGGACACCTCTATATACGTACTATCCTACAAAAGCAAAGGACCTTTTAAAACACAGATCTCATATCATGTTGTTAGGGCCTGACATTTCCTTTGATGTACTGTGGCTGCTGACTTTTCCCTAATCAGGATAGCTGCAGTGTCTTGGTAAATATCAATCAGGTTCTCACAGGCTGCACATAATATTTGTCTGGAGGATTGGCAGCCCAGCATGTTGTCAAGGTGCCGCATACATGTGGAAAACTCAAAATCCATTCAGCAGCTAATATATTTACCATGTTGTAAGTCATACCTAAAGACAGAGACATTTTACAGGAGATTATTAAACACGGGGAGAAAAAATATGTTTCCCCTGCATGGAAAAGGTATTCTTCCTAAGCTTTGAAAGAGCCATAAAAGTAGAACTTTTGGGAGAAGGTGGGGGGAATATTGTTACTCAGCAGCATGGAGGTTTTCTTTGACTTGCTTATTTTTTATTTTCTTACCTACAAAGATCTGTGAAGTCAGTTCATTCTCTGTGGGACTTCCCCTCCTCTGTGGTTGCACATTACTCATTTGATTTAATTTAGTGTGATGTCTGACATGAAACAAATATTTAATACGATGAATAAAACATTGCTTTGAGAGAGGAAAAAAAAAATGTAGGACACCATTCAAACATGAGCTTTCTTCCAGAACAACTGCCCTTAGGAAACACAGCGCAGTTTAAGCAGTTTTAAATTTGTAGATAGAAGCAGGTACTTGTTCTAAAACTTGCCTATTTTTTTGTTTTGTTTTGTTTTGTTTTTTTGGAATCTGCTCTACTACAAAGCATAATAAAATCTCATCAATGGCAATTAGTGAGATACAATAATTGTCCTCATTTTCAAAATGGTAATCTGTCTCTTTAAAATATGAAAAAAACTTAATAATTAAGGAAGCAATTTATTTTGTCTTCAAGAGCTAGCATTTAACCTATTTGAATTTAACTTAATCCATTTATGCCAATTTATTTTTTGCCCAGAATAATTATTTAATGGAAATTTTTTCAAAGAATCAATGTCTTTTAATTAGCATCAGTACTCAGACTTACACTGACATGATTTTATTTAGCTTTGCAATTTGCCATTTTTTCTTTTGCAATTAAAAACTATATATATTTTATCTCTGTTAAGCCACAAATTTTAAAACTGTCTGCCTGTCATTTATACAACAAACAAGATTCATTTCATTTCTAGGTAATTACTCTGTGCTTTGGGAAACCAAACCTGAAGGCAAAAAGAATTTTAGAACCTTTAGCGGAGCAATAATCATCGGGAAAGGCAAGGCCTGCAACGTTGCCGTCTAATAAAATTTGGAATTTTGTTAAAGACCTGATGTTTTCCCCCTTGAGTTACAGATCTATTAACAAATCTCAAGTCAATAACTCTACCTCTGCCTGTAACTCCTTCCTGCCTTATCTGCAAATGTTCTCATAGCTCTTTCTGAGCAGTCTGAGTCAAGCTGAGTCACACCAGAGCTTATAGGAAGGGCAAGATCATAATGAAAAAGTATTTTTATCTTAAAACTTAAAAAGAATGTAACAGTAACATGGTAACAGTAAGTCTGGAAGCAGAAGAATTTAATACATTCCAAGTCAAACAGAAAATTAACAAACATTTGGTCTAGAGCTACTTGAAAACTGCTGTCACTGACGGTCTCCTCCAATTTCTAGCTAACAAAAGAATTTAAGTTCTTCTGAAACCTCTTTGAGCATATTTTGATGGAATGAGTTCACATTCCCCCTAGCATTTCAGAAGCCAAGCAGAAAAGACTGTTCTGACTTAATATACCATCTACTGAAACACTTATTCAAAAATGTTTTTATAATCCTAAAAATCTGATCCTGGATCAATGGGATTATGATTTTTATGCCCAAAAACTGCTATGCCAAATCAATGGTTTAAACAACATATTTGAGTGACAACTTAATTCAATATCACCATGGTACAAACCAGCAATGCAGAAGAATCCCTGCTCTTCTTCAAAAATATATGGAGTTGCAAAATTGGTATTAGAATTACCTGTAACCAGGAAATAAGCAGATGGTAGCATTTTTGTTTGTTTGTTTGTTTGTTTTTGTTTTTCTCACATTTCCTGAATTGTTTATTTTGTAATGTGAAGATGTACTGCTTTGACATCTCGTACCTGGCCAAATCAGTGGAAAGTTACATCATTCCTGATGAGTATGATCATATTAATTCTCTTGGAAAGCAAATGGGATTATATGTGAGAAAATAAAAAAGGGAGAGGTACAACTGTATCCTGTGCATTCAAAGATAAGACAGATTGTCTAGGCTAGTGACAACTGAGAGGAATACTGTTGATATGTCAGCCTACCAATATCACACTGATAAACAAAAATGCTCAGAAAAATTCCACAAATCCATGAGAAAACACACTTTTTTTTTTAAGGCTTCTCAGGTTTATAGGCTAACCTGACCACGGATAAGGGCCTGGATCTTGAGTAAAATAGGGGAGACAGGAGGGAAGAGCAAAGGAGAACCTTTCCAGGTGGACTTGCTCTTCTGTTGCTGAGCAAATATGTAGGGGATCAAGAGAGAAAGTCCTTGACTACCTGCTCCCCCTGTTAATCTCCTTATCTGCTGCACCACCTGTCTACCCTGTTTTTCCCTCCAGCTGGCTATGGGAATAAATATATTACTATTTTGCTAGCCCAATAATCTAGATGCTGTTGAAATTATATCTATTGAGAGTCTCTATTTAAAGGAATCCATTTGCTTAATGCAAGAATCCTTTTTACCTCCTACATTAAAACTTACTCTGTTCTGTTTTTAAGCTTTGCCTGAATTATACTGTTGTATAGCCAGTGTGACTGATATGACAGGCAGATACCTGTTTCCAAAGCACATCGCCAAAATCAGCCAGACAAACTGTTTAGAGCGTGTCACAGACTAAGGGTGTCTAACAACACACCTGCAAGCAAATGAGGAATTGCCCACCATCTAAAACTCATTCTTCCACACCGTTTGTAGAAATCAAGAATGGATATGAATGAATCACCAGCTAAAACTCTGGATGACTGTGCATCCAGTCATTTTTTTCAGATATATTATATTATGGCATAATTAATGGTGTTGTGATACGGCCATAACATACTGATACCTTTAATTTTGTGCTGCAGGAACTCACAAAACTCCACTGTGTTACTCATATTATGTCTGTTGTTCTTGTTAATGAAACACACCCTTCATCCTTTTAACATCTTGCTGGGTGAAAGCTCTTATTAGTTTTTAATACAGAATCATCTTAAACTGTCATCAAGGACAGCAGCAGAACCACAGCCGGTTGACTATTTTGACATTTTATAATGCTTCTGCTTCCACACATATAGAGTGAACTATCAAATATGCTTCCAGAACTTTTGATACATGACCTGGCATCACGTATTTTCTACTGAAATAAATAACTACTCCATGGATTTTTTAGTTGTTGAAGTCATGCATGGCTGTGGGATCTCTAGATGTGAAGTGGCAGCAAATAGTGGAAGGTTAAGAAACTGTGTAAGTATATTAGCTTTCATTATTAATGTGAGGGATGATAAGTAAAGGGCATTTCTTAGTTTTGTTCTACTCTTTCTGAAACGAGTCACTCAATTTCCATTTTTTAAAGATCAAACTGGTGCACGGGGTAATAAATGTAGCTACATGGAAGAGAAATATTGGAAATGGTCACAGATGATGCCTTACAACCTTGAAATACAGCGTTTTAGACATGAAGGATATAAGCCAAAATTGAAATTTATTTTTCTGAACTGGAGCATTACAAGTAGATCTCCTCAGATGAACTACTGGGCAAGAAAAAGTTATGGATATATGTGTTGATTGGACAGCATTTCCCAAATAGGTATACTGTAACTGCCAGTGTTTCAAACTAAAATTGGTCTTTGGAAAGGATTTAGCTAGGTTTCAGTTATAGTCCTTCTTTAATAGGTATGTGGTATAATGCTGTAAATTTGTCCTTTCTTATCCCCTGTTATTCATTCTTTCTAACGCCAGGAACACTAATAGAACTATCAGCGTTCCACCGATTAATTATAATGGCTTGTAATTTACATGAAACTCAGTTTCACATGAGCTGGGAAAGAGAATTCTTTTATGTCTCATAAGTTTGATCATTGAGAAGAGTATTATCTTTAAGCATTGCTTTATGGTTCCCTCACTGAGCAAAATGTGAACACTGATAGAAATTAAGAAAATAGTTGACTGGTTGAATGAATGAATGTAGTTAGCCAGTCTTAGCAAGTGGTGTATTTTTCACTTCTGTTAGGGCTGCATTCTCATTTTTAAAGACATTTTTAAGGGGACAGTCATTTAAATACATCAGTGTTCTTGGCTGTAGAGATTTTAGTGTATAGTTTTCAATAGCTACAACACATGCAGACTCAAGTTTTGCCAATGTGATGTTAGGACTGTATCTCTGTTATATAGATCTATATATCATCTATTTTTTTTGTAATGTGCGTAACTGATAATGTCAGCACGGTAGAAATATAATACTTTACAAGCTAATAGTCCACTTAAGTGTGTTAAGTGTGTCCACTTGTGGCAGCTGCACAAGAAGGGATGTCAATAATGAAAGCTGAAATTCTTTCATCATTTATGTATTACTGTTTTGGGAAAGATCCGGGATAGTTGCTCTGGATTTCAAAGGCCTAAAGGCCATCTCTCCTAACTATGCAACACTGCAAGACCCAGAAAGATGGCCCTCTGAAACGTAATGAATCATGTTATTGAAATGTAACGTGTCCTTCGTGCTTCACCAGATATCATGGAGATTAATTAGTTAATAACTGTTGGGAATTATTATGTGAGAGTTCAGACTACCAAAGGTAAAAATAAGTGCATTGAACTGTGCTGTACAATCATTCCAAGTTGACTTTGCTTATATGGCTTGTTTACTACACTGAATAAATATAAGCATATTTCTGTACCAAGATTTTATATTCAGTCTTTTAGTGGAGACTGGAAATGATACAATAAAGAGTCTCAGTCTAAAATACACCTATGGAGACAAACTTTAGCAGGGGATTGACAACAGCTGCCTGTTATGCTGAAATACTACTTGTTTTTTAAGAAACTTTTCACACTTTATCTTGAAAAGCCTTGTCAGTGTATGAAATCATGATCGTTCATTTTCATTCTCCCCTGTTTTAGATTGAATGTCCTGCATTATATTGCTCTATTTTGCTGAAATATGTTTCAGTAACGCTGTCTGACTTTTATTCCCTAAGGACTTTCACAAAAATGACATGAGACTTGTAGGCCAGGCTTGCAGGAAAATTTAAAATTAGTAACCCCTTCTGCTCATTCTTAGGATAGCTGAAGTTAATAAGGGAAGGCTGTTTTAACAGTTTTCTGGGGAAGAAAATGGTATTTTTGTACATAACTCTTTTTTTGCATAATTATGTAGATCTAATGTTGGATAGTACCTGGAGTCTTTTAAAGTAATAGCAACATTTGCTTGCATAAAATAACCCTTTAAGAACTCAAAATGAGACCTACAAGGTCTTATAAAAGAAACAAAAAATCAAAAACACCACCACCACCACCACCAAAAACTCTTTCTTCATCTCCTTGTTTAAGAGATGACAGAAATCACTTGATCATTAAAACTGTTACTTTAAACCCATAAGCTTGTTTGCTTCTCTCAACCAAGTCTTCTTGGAGAAGTCTTCAAAACTGCTCTCTTCATGTAACTGGAGGGATATTATGCTTCAAAGTGTGAGTATGCATTTTGAAAAGTAAGCTATTTTTATATCATATTTTAAATTACATATAAACCATGCATTATTTTATGAAACTCTAATAATGATTGCACATATATATCATGTATTAAACTGTCCTCAAGCTATAATTTATCATTTGCTTTTTCTTCACATTCACTCTTCTACTTTATGAACTATCCAAAGACAACATAGTTCAGTAAGCTGATTGAATAGCTCAAAAAATACAAATTTCCATATGTCTTTTGTAAAGATACATTTGTAAAATAAGACTTGTAATACTTCTTTCAGCAAGGTTCTGGATCAGAACCTTAAGCTTAAAATTATGATGTTGATATCATTTTTGTGTAGAAATTTCCTATTGTACTATAGTCAGCAGTCAATGATTTTTCAGTTAAATATGGTTTTTGCTAAGCTATTGATTATCTTGTCATCCGTATAGAATACCTCAATATACCGAAATTTTCACATTCAATGTAGGGGTGCAAAGTGATTATCATAACTTACTGAATCAAGATTTTCATGTCCTTGGTCTTACTGTTAAAATTCTGGCCTGACAATTTATGCCTAAGAAATTGACCTTAATTACATGATTCACAGTGCACATCATTGATAAAAAAAGGATATCAGCTGCATCTTTTAAGGCCAATATGGTACTCCTTCTCCAAAATCAAAATCTTTCTACTTCCTTCTCCGCTGACACCATATTTACCAGCTCATCCGTTGTGGTTTAATGGCTTTCCTCTACATCTGCTATCAGAGATTCTCAAACTGATCTGAAGAGCAGTAGGTGGCTGTCCATGAAGACCGCTTGGTCTCATGGCAGTGACTTTCAGAAGGAGAAACAGCCTAATCATATTCTGGAGCAAAACAGGAGCTGTCACGGCCTTTTCCCACATTGCATTCACTAGGCATTGGAGACTCACTGTACAGTTATGCTGCAGAGACAAAACCAAGCTGGCTCTGTTTGCTAACACCAGCATCAAATCCACTGGGATGATACACGTCGGCCGGCGTGCACAGCACCAGCCAGGAAAGTCCAAAGGAGACGCAAGGCTTACGAGGCCATTGCCCAAACGCTCTCTTATTACTTCCAGATTGAAACTGCTTGTTTCTGTGGTGTTGCATTTGGTTTATCTGCACATCAGCATCCACATCTCTCTGTGGCTGTCACTTCTATTTATTAGGTCAAAACACTGGCAATAATCAGCCTGGCTGGTCAAATATGTCTAGCATAGAATATTTAAAATAGCATGCTAAGTAAGAAATATTACTTAGTTCATTACTTAGTAACAGTAACTACAATTACAAAAGTTATGCCTTCCCAGCTAATTGTCATGAAGGGATAATTCCTTACTGAAAACATGCACTTCAAAATGGAATAACATGGAAATTGCAAAATTCTGAAATAGAAACAAGGGAGTAATTGAAAGCAGACGCAAGTATGCTTCCTCTCTCTCATCTTTTATGTAAACACCTCCAAATCAGCAGAACTGAAATGTTGTGTGACTGTAAGACAGGATAAGGAAATAGAATGAGAGAAACCTAAGAAAATGACTAATTTTTATCCATATTGAGGACATCTCACATGTGAAATACACATTCTCTACTAAAAAAGTGAACATCTTTGAGTCCTTGTTGGAAAGCGGAAATAATTAATAGGAAGAGACGGGATTTATGATTTATCACTAAGTGCAATCTAAATCAGAAGGGAATATGCTTCTCCTGAAAGAACTGAGGAAGTGGCAGAAGCAATCACAGAGGAAATTACACTGATGACTTCATAACTGGGAATATGAGAGAGCTGGAATTTCCAAAATATAATCTTCCCTGAGCTTGCACCCTTTCAATAAAATTCAAACTAGACCATACTATATCTTCGTATATTTCTGCTTCAAGTTGCCAAGTCAGTTTGGCAAGTTGATCTTTACTTTGCATTAAATATTTCATTTGTCATCCTGAATGTGATGTTCCTTCCTATTTTCCCCATATATTTAGTTGTTCAAGATCTTCTCCAAAAAAGAAAGAAAGAAAGAAAAAAAGACAGATCTATTGGAGTACCTAGAATACATGAAAGGAGTTATTTTTGATATACAGGTTAATTTCTGGGATCTGCCTGATGTGCAGGATGAAAAATATCAAGTTTGAAAACAAGCAGCTACACAGGTCAGCTGCATGGTAAGGCATTTTTTGTGCGTACTAGTGTCCATTCAAATATTACCCACTCTTTCTGAAAATGTGTGTGTCAGTGTCACAGAATCGTTGCAAAGCCCAGAGGCAAATCATCTCCAGAAGCAGTGATAGAGCAGCTGTTCAAAGACCTTCTCTACACTTCCTGCATGTCCCAGAGTTGAACCTCTGCCCATCACGCCTCCTGCATTTCACAGCTGTGAAACAGTGCTTCTCCTCACTGCGGCAAGGACTAGCAAGATGAGACTTCTCCTCTAGTCACTGGAACAGAATAGGATAAACCCTGTAGTTAGAGCTGCCTCAAAGAAAGAACAGTGGCAGTCGCAGATCGCGTCGGTCCAGGTTCAGAGCTCTTTGAAGCAGTCACAGTGCAGGAAAGGCAGATCCAGCTGTCACAATTTACCCGGATTCCCAGTAGTAACAGTAAAATTCTGTTGCCACATATATGGAAAAAAAAAATGAAAAAGAAAAACCTTCAGAATGGGCTTCCTGCAGAATTACACTGCAGACCCTTATTTGGAAATAATTCAAAAACAGAAATGAGCAGTAGCAGCTACTAGTTTTCTCAGTATTAGTAGGTCATTGGTGGACTCTTTATGTTATTCAGTTACTTACAAATGATCTGAGGAAGGGCTATAACCATGAAGTGAAAAAACACTCCCACTGCTGAATTATTCAGCATAGTCAAGATCTGGCTGAGAAAAATTACATGATAATCTTGTGATACTGAGAGAAAAAATGGCAGGTAAAATCCAATGTAGATAAATGCAAAGCAATACTCATGGAAAAAGAAATTAGGATTTCTAATTATATAGACTCTGTGATGAGCTCTGTGAATGACTTTCAGGATTATAAAACATCATTTCATTGCTCAGAAGCAAATGCCTGGAAAATTAACACAATGTTAGAAATTATTAGGAAAGAAATAGAGAACAAAACAGAAAACAAGCCATTACATAAATTCATCCTAAATAGTCTGTGCCATGTGAACCTCTCAATCTCTAGAAGAATACGGAAATACTAAAAGTACGCATGACAAGATATGGCTTTTTTTTAAGGAGCAGAGCTCCTAGAATAAAGCTGTCAGAAAGTGACCCAAATCAGAAGTGACATGGAGAGGGTGAACAGGAGGTAACAGTTCACTATCCCTTCAGACACAAAAAGTAGGGGAGCAGCAATCAAAGCAATTAGTCAGCAGCAAAACAAATAAAATAAGACGCTTCTTTCCAAAAAAAAAAAAAAAAAAGCATAATATTAATGTTACATATCTCCTGGGGTTCAAAAATGGATTACATCAACCCGTGGAAGAAAAATCCATCAAAAGCTATGAAATACGGAAATAAAAGCTCTCTATCTCAAAAAAAGATTATGAGTTAAATCACTGGAGCAAGGGAAATTATTCCAGGGAATAAGCACTGTGCGCTTGCTCTGGTTTAAAACTCTTCCAAGAATCCTTTACTGCTCGTGGTTGGGAAGGGGGTGCTGCATAGATGGATCTTTTGTGGGATGTCCTTTGGAGGCTGGGCCTATGGTCCCCTTTACATTTTATCAGCACCCACTACAAGCTGGCCATTCCTGAAGTAAGAATGGTTGTCAAGACTTCCTCTTCCACTGCCTAGCTAAACTGGGCCTGACGCTTTTCCTTCCCTCTTTTCCTACAGCACATAGAAAGGGTTAATGAAACTGGACCTGCTGGCTGAAGCTTTAGCTTGGGCGGCAGTGAGCAAGTCTCACTCCGTACGGGTGTTTGCAGAGGAAAGGCACTGACAGCATCACCTTTCAGCTAAGACAGACGCTTGACTCGGTAAACATTTCTCCCTGCCTCTGCTGATCATTTAAGACAGCAAAGACTCTTGTGGAGGATCACAATAGAGGCACACTGACTTAGTCCCAGCTGGCCACTGACCGTGGTTGTTAAGTACTATCATCTCCGAGGCAATATTATTTAGTATCAGGGCACACTTCAAGAGAGATGACAACGGAAACTTCTCTTAGCATAATTTTATTTCATCCTATGTCGTATTTCATCCTACAGAAGTCCATTAAAGCTGTTTTTCCAATATACTTTCACACGGATTCATGACACAAACAGCACCATTAGAAGGGCTTTTGAAGAGAGGTAATAGCTGACAGGACTGTCTATTTACCAAACCTTCTACCAAAGTGTAATTTTAAGACCTAAAAAGAAAGCCAGATTCTCTGTGGGCAGCACTATTTTTTGAGGAAACTGAAATAACTTAGTCTCATAGCGCTTGGCTCTGCTTATGCCAGTTCTTTCTTTTTTCAGCTGCATGATTTCCAGCAGACCCTGGGACAGCTGAACGACTGACAGCTGCATGAGATGACACTATAATCGGCATTTACAGTACAAAAGTGTCCAGCATCCGCAGACTCTTGGCACTTTAAAAAATACCTTAGTTAGGGATGGCTACATTATCGCTGAAATCAAAGAGCCAAAATCAAAGAGATCAGATTTCCAATTTTAGAAGTCTTAGTGGCAAAGAACTACAAGCATATGTTGAAAAAATATGTGTAAATAAAAGAAAGTACAAACAGGAAGATTATCCTCTGAATGGCATGAACCTCACTATCTAATTGTCTAGTAATAGCTAATGTAGGCATCATTTCTAAATGATATGCATGATAGTTAATCCAAAAGTGACCATATGAAGAACACATTTAATTAAAAAAAAAGTTTATTTACAAAGCTGTTAGACTATACTCATTGGTATTTTCTTTTACCAATAGTTTATCATTAGACATTTTAATCTCCTTTGCATTTAGTTCTTAATAGGATAAACAGCCATAAAGTTACACACTATCACTTCTTCAAACTATACAAATTAAAACTCGTGCCATATTTCAATTAAAATACGAAAATGGTAATTTTTTTGAACTTTATGCTTAAATAATGAGGATCATTACAGAATAATTTACCGTAGCCTGATGAAACCTTATTTTTCTTTCATTGTGTGGTGTGAACTTGGACATGGACATATTTTCTGTTCATTTCTGATAGTAGAAACAGCTATTTTTTTAAGTATTTCATATTACGTATTCATATTGTTCCAAATACTCATAAAAATCTTTCAACACTTATTGAGTAACCATCTTTTTGTAAGCTGTAGAATTGCTTGAATTTCTCTCAGGATTTGCAATTGGTAGTTAGGTGAGGAAGATGGGATACTGTACTGAAATAACTGAGGAGAGTGATAATTTTGGAAAACTTCTTACAAACTTGTAGAAATTTTTGATTTAGCTGGAAAATGAACCTTTACAAATATTTTATTTTATACATAAAAAATCAAACAAAATAGTTTCAAGATCAAAGAAATAATTTTCTTAAACAATTACTAGTTTTAAAAGAGCTAGTATTAAGCATGGTCTGATAAGAACATTTCTTTTTCCCTTAAGGGAAAAAGCCTTCATTTTACCTCTGTTTGTACAAATGAGGTGTGAAAATTGGTTTGGGTTGACTAAAGTACCAGTAAGCTGCACCCACAACATTTCTGGGCTATTTACTGTAAAAAGCAAGATTCCCTTTGCAATTAGCGCTTGGATCTCAGTGAAATAGCTAATGTCAGGACCGAAGGTGTTGGCTGCTAAATTCAGATTTCTCCTGAATAACCATTAAAGACTGAGAGATTTGCTGCAATTTTCAGTTCGAACTTCTGACAGGAGCAAAGTGCGGTAAGCCACAGTATTCTGGCATATGTCCACTTTGCTGCCAGTTTTATGGATGATCTGCAATAGTAAAATAAAACTGCAGTGGTGACTACTAGAACTCTGCCCTGAGCTATTTAAAGAGCCAGAAAGGTCTTCATTGACTAAGACCTACTGTTTGGAGTGACATCATTTGCATTTTTGGTTTAGAAAGAATCACACAGGAAACAGACTGAGATTTTACTTCTGATTAAAGCTCTCTTCTTCCTCACCTAGGAGTTTTGACAGCAAACATACAATCTCTTTTGCTTTAGAGAGTTTTTAATCAAGTTCAGGGTAATTTCTAATAAAGTTCAGGTTTATTTTTACTCAGCAAAGTTTCTGCTTTATTTCTCTGGGCCAAGGAGAAAAATTCTTTCATTTCATAAGAAATGACTTGTAGTCTTGTAAGATTTTCCAGGGAAGAGTGAAAGCATAGATAATCCACCATAAATCTTATGTCTCTGGAAGAAATTGCTATTTCTACACAGTGATAGTGATGGCTACAGGAGGAATTGCAAGACCATTTACATCTACTCTTAGTGTGTTCCTTTGGTGCTGGCAAAGGAGAAGGCTTTAGAAGATGCTCTTCTGTGGTTTCTCTCCTACTGCTCTTCAGAGCTACTGTTATCTTCTCAAAGATGATGGAGCTGGGAGCAGAGACCAGTGGAGGACTCCTCATGTCAGAACTGGTACAGAACCTTAAGAGGAGATCTACAGAGGGAAACAGGTGATGACAAGGATCCACTGTGCAGAGAATTTGGCATCAAATCAGCTGCAGCTGATGCCATGGGATAACAGCTTGGGGACTCAAGAGTCCCCCACTGCAAGGCAAATCTAAACCCAGGAAAGGGAGATAGGGAGATTAGCTCAAAAAGCAACTAGCCTCTACAAAGCGCAGCACTAACACAGAGGCCTCTACACAGTACCATTAAAGATGGTTTAACAGCTCCTTGATAGACCAAGAATAAATGCCAGCACTTGGGGTTTGATGACTTGACCGGGCAGAATAATTTGGATGGAATAAGAACTCAGACGAAACAGAAAAATTTAAATCAGTCCATAACGGACTGACATCCATTGTGATTTGTTTAGCCTCAACTATCTCCCTCTGGATTAATTTACTGTGGCTTTAATATACTACCTTATTTATTTCAGTACTTCACTTAAGTGTTTAACTGGAGTAGAGTAATTGGCCTGTTTTGAACTCCCATGTCCATCAGCCTCCTCTATTCACCTGATAGCCCTGTGAAAGCCATCAGCCTGAGTCTGATACACAAATCCTCTAGTCACTAGAACAAAGCTTATTTATTCCTTTTGTTTCTGGCTACCATATTGATTGGAATTTCTAAATAATGTCTGAATCTATGACAGAGACATATGTTAACAAAAAAAAAGAAAAAAAAAAATAGGAGTTTTATCCTCCTCGTATTTCATTGCCATCCATCATATGCTTTGCAATGATAACTATGGATTAATACCGGTATCACAGAGGATAAAGAGATTTATTAGATAAAGATTTAAAAAATTACATAAACTATATGGAGTGGGTGCAGAGGGATATTCAGAAAACTTAAAATATATTGTGAAGGAATGTGGAATAACAGGAGTTAGAGCTATTTAGTTTTTAAAACAAAAAGTGCTGGAAAAAAGCTGGTGAAGAAAATACTGAAACAAAATTCCCTAAACAGACTAAGATGCATTTACCCTCAGAGAGAGAGCTCACACATCAAACTCAAGAACAGACAGGAAAAATGTATTTATATGGTCAAGTTATAAACCCTTTAACATAACAGTTTATAATGGAAGTGGTGACATGACCTTTACTAGAATTCTGAAAAAACATCACTATAATCAAGATAAAAAATGACAAGGAATCAAAGGTGAAAGAACTGTGCATATTTCAACAGGGAGGGAGAGACAGGTCTCATAAGTTAGAAACATCAGTGCCCTTATGATAGAAATTACATGACAGTGGACAGGCTTGCTGTACGGTGAGGACCATAAAAAGAAAAAAAAATAAAAGGATTTCATAGCATTTACACTTCAGTAAAACAAGAGGGTTTTTTTGGAAACATTAGCAAAATTTGACTAATGTATATAAAAATGTAGACTCTGAAGTAATTTTGAGATATCTTTCAGTCTTTTATGCTCAACTGTACTGTATGTAGAGGGATATTGAAGCAGGAAGGAACATTCTCAGACTGCAGTAGGGGAGAGCAGCTATTATTGCTAGACATTTTCTTAAGAATCCATTTGAGCTAAAATTATTGAAACATTTACTGTGTATTAAAAATTGAAAAAAATCTACTATATTAACAAAAAATGCAAAGAAATAAAAAATCACAAAGTAGGAAGAAGGGGAAAAACAGCCATATAAAAAAGACGGAAAAAACCCTGTTTGCTCTCCTTAGCTTTAAATATTTTGATTATTCTAGGTTACAATATCTAATCATGTCATTCCAGATAAACTCGGTGTTGACCTAATAGTGTAGAAGATATTTTTATTCTTGACAAACATCTATTATTTTGTTCGGTTTAAAATTTTCACAACACATTTTGTGCTATTTTGTGCTATTTGCTGGTACAAGAAGCCATTCATATAATTGTTCTCCACGGTGCCAGGTGTAATGCTGTGATAACAGAGAATAAAGCATGTCATCTATCTTCAAAAGTTATATTCCAGGCATTATTCAGGGTTAGATTTTTATTCTGTAGAGTCATCTAACGGTCTTACAAGAATTTGTGATACTATTTATTTATCATAAAATGATGCTGAGGGCAGTTTTCCTCTTTCATTAACACGGTATGTTATTACATAAGCAATCCTAACGAGACTAGGGAGAAACACCTGGCAGAAACTCCTTTAATGCAAACAACCTATCTCTTCACTGCACTTTACTTAGAAGTAACCATCATTCACCAGTACCAACACTTCAACAGTTTTATTCACTAGAAATTTTTGATTCCTTAGAAATTAACGTATTCATGCAATTTTTACAGTGCTGAACAAATGGTTTCATAACAAATCACTTAGTTTAGGAATATATGTTCCCTTAATAGCCATAATTTATTCACTAAAAACTGTCTTGATTTTCTTCTCATGGGAGCAGAAAGGGGAAGTTGAAGTAATCTTGATTCCACATTGGGTAACTGGGCCAACCTCAAACATCTGGTTCCCTCTCTGGCTCCTGGGGCCTGTCCTGAAGTGCTAGCTAAGCCGCTACTTATTAATTTGCTGGCAAATGTAAACGGTGAGCTCTAATCCTAGATCTGCTGCTCTGCAAGGCACGTCCACCTCAGCTGTCTGCACTTTCCACTCATTATCATTCATTCTTTGTAAGAAAACTACAGGTCTCTGTTGGTCCTACTAGCAGTGCATAAGAGTCTAAGAATATTCTGGATATGTTTCTTGCCTGCCTTGAAAGTGAGAGGAACAATATGATTATATCTGAGCATAAGAGCTTCTAGAGTTACCTCCTCTGATCAAACTGCTTACGCAGGGGATGGGTAGTACTAGCTCTAGTTTTTCTGCTGTTACTATTGCTGCCTAAAATAAAATGGGCTTAAGAGAACATGCAAGATTCACAATCCTTAAAGACACCATCCAAAGAACTCACACAAACTTTCAGTAACATTTAGTGATAAATATTATATTACAAATATTTTTTTAAAAAATATTTCAATAAACATCTGACTACAGAAGCACTGAATTGCTTTTTGAAGGCACACATACTGATAAAATGTGGTCTTCATGGAAAAGTAATATAAGCAGCACTAGCATGCCTAATGCAAAATAATTTGAAAATACCTGGAGATTTTAGAATTTAGATCAGAGTATTTCTGACTGCATTTCAAATAACGTAGAAGTAAGGTTTAATATCAAAGGCTCAGGAGGATACTGCACCTCTCAGATACTAATACAAATGGAGAGCTGATTATGACCTTTTTATAAGAAATTCACTATGCTGCTACATATAGCAAAGCATGATTGCAGTACTTGAGTTTGAGGAGTTATTAAACCATATAGTCAGTGGTATTGCCAGAAACTTGTGAGTGAAAATGTTTTTTTCCCAAAAATGCATATAATAAACCACTTACTGCTACACACTCATCCACAGAACTGTGGACAAGAGGAAGAGACAGCAGCTGAAAACAACAACGCTCCGAAGCACCATCTACAAAAGCAGCAGGATGATTTCTTCTACATTCTTCTCCTACATTTTGTGCAGACCCCAGAATTGCTTACACTGACTTCCATAATGGTTCACAGCAGTTCATGAGTTTTGGCAAATAAGAGCAAAATGCTTTATGGGAATCTGCTAACTATTCAGGAGAATCTGGGACAGATGATGGGATATTTTGTTCCAGTGGGAGACTATTTTCAAAGAACCTCTTTGAAATAAAAGATAAAGGGTTCACAGCCTTCTAGATGAACATGTCATTTGCTATTATGTTGTTTGATAATTTAAGTTTTTTTTTTGTTTTTATTTACCAAGCCTATGGGATGCCCATTTTGTTCTATTATCTTAATGTCCATCCTTAAAATATCCCTAGTCAGCCAAAAACTGGATTAATTGCAGTAGCCTTTCATGCAAATTAAGGAATTCAAAATACAGCATAAACTGCAGAACTATGGCCTGACTCAAAAAGTCTTTAGATGGCAGCATTTAAAACAAACTGCAGATATTTGGTATTTCTGGCTAAAAACCAGAACAGTAAACGAGTAACTTTTTTTGAGAATATTGAGTTGAATTAAGGTCACTGAGTCCATTTTCTTTTCTTACATGTCAACAATGATAAACTAGTTCATACTGAATTGTGTTCTGCCAGTATTCTGCCTCCTGCACTGACCAATGTACACTGGATACTATAGGATGCCTCAGAAAAAGGCCATAGCACATACAGAGTGATCTTTCCTCACACACACACTCCAGCAGAGCAGTGGATGGACTACCTAGAACACGGGACACGTGGGTTTATGATGAGTCCATTTACCTATGGATTCACAATCCTATCCCCCACGAGTTTGTCTAGTCCTTTCTTGAATTCACTCTGGTGATGATTTCTGAAATTTATTTATGCTGTGCAAAACAATGACATCTCTATTGGCTCTCTATAAAAGCTTGGTTTTCACTGTTTTAAGTCTGCTGCTTGACAACATCAGTGGAAGATCCCGTGCTTATATGTTGAGAAACTGCAAATAGTTGTACCTTAATCATCTTCCCTGCTCTTCTCATCACAGACCACATCTCTCCTCAACTCAGCTATTTCTTCTCTGAGCTGAGCAGCCCCACTTCACATTGGTCTTTCTCAGAAGCAGGCAATCATTATCCTTGTCATTCCCTGGATCCTTCTGAATTCTTCTATCTTCTTCAAAGATGAAACATGCCTGCAAGAATACAAATTCAGGCATAACATGAACAATACAGCTGTGAAGTGCTTTTTTTATGATCCCAGTTCCTTTTCTAATAATTTCTAGCATTCTATTTTCCTTCTCTACCGCTTCCCAAAGGCATAAAGATATTTTCAGAGCACTAACCTTATTGACTCTAAGATCTCTTTCCTGACAATTGGTATTTTAGAGCTTGCTACTTTACAAGTATCACAGGATTTATCCTGAATTTAATATGCCATTTGTTATACGCTCACTCACAGTCATGCTTTGTGCCACTATTCTTTCCAAATATAAACAAATATAAAATTTAATCCTATTTTAACATCACAATGTAAATAAAATCTTCATTGCAACATAAACAGGTCATTCTAAAAAAGCTAAGAAGAAAAATGAAAGGTTGCCTCAATAAATCACAGGAGAGTGTGAACAGTGAAATTACCTATATAGCACCCACAGGAAAAGTATACAGTTCTTCCTTTTAGCATATCATTAGTGTTCTGAAACAAATCAAACCTGGCTTTCATATTAGGTACTTACTGAGAAAGAAGCACACAGCCCTTTAAGTCTTTTTTACCATTACATAGGGCCACACTGAGCATACAAATATATTATCTTGTCAGAATATATTTATTTACTTTACAGAATAGTCAGCAAGGACACACTGTATACCGAAGACTCGTGATCCCCATGTAGCCAGATGATCACAATAAGCTATTTTTCCAATTACTGCTATCCCCATGTAGCCAGATGTTTACAATCAGCTATTTTTCCAGTTACTGTTAAACATATAAAATATATAGACTGAGATGTAGCATTCTAATAGCAATGTGTGCAGGAGGGTGGGTTACAGGCAATATGCAGGCAAGCAGGATGCTAAATCAAGAACAAAGACCAGCAGTAAATC
Source organism: Tinamus guttatus (assembly GCF_000705375.1). The sequence goes on from NW_010585320.1 coordinate 510,564, forward strand.
AGAGGTAGCTTTATCTGCTGAAATGCCAAATAAAAATAATATGGGCAGGTGTATTTGTTATACAACTGCCTTTCTTATTATAACCTGTTTCAATCAATATTGAGGAAGGCTGATTTTGACATGTTATTTAATATTTATTTTGTCCATATAAAAGCAAATGTAATAAAAACACAGTGGAAACTGTGCTTTTGCACAACTTGCTTACTGCAAGTGGCATTTGTAATAACCCTGCTTTAAAATATCTGCAGCTGTAAGGCAATCTGTAAAAGAATATTGTTCTCTAAACATTAATAGAGGATTATTTGGAGAATGCTTTTGTTTACTATATTCACAAAGCATATATTGTCAGTTTTGCATATTTTTTCTTAGTTCTGCTAACACTAGTTCCGTATTAACATGTCAGAGAGATTCCTTTGACATGACATTAATGAATATTTGGGCTATCCCATTAGGGGAGAGGTGAATAAAAGTTGCATGAAAGGCTTTCATAAGAGGGGAGAGGTGAAAAAACAAGACTTACACTGGGATTAAAAATTGAAAACTCTAAAATCAATCCTGCAGAGAAACCACTTGTTGCTCCTATTTATTTCCTTTTAGCACATGAGAAAAGGATACAAGTTCTACCTGTGAAAAAGTACAGCCAAACTTAATTGGAGGAATTCCTTTGGCACATACATGATTCCATTTGCTGTTATAGCGAAGACTTTAGCAGAATTCCCAAAAGACTAGGCACGTATCCCCACGGGCAAAGGGAATTTACATCTCTGTATTAGAGGATAAAATTTGACCATCATTTGACCAGGCTTAAGAGGAAGCTTCCTTCCCACTGCTGCTCCCGAACCTGGTAGGACTATCTCACTATTTGCTATGTCTCCTATAGCTGACCCTATTCATTTTCAGTGTGCTTGATTAAAATAGCAGAACAGACACGGAAGAAGTCTAGTTCTTATTAGATTAAGAGATAAGTTGTAATTTCAGTTTCAGTTCCGTAGAGTGCATTCGAGCCATCAGGGAACAAGAGCCAATGTCACCTGGTCTGACACAGCTGCTCCAACTCAGGAAAATGTGCAGTGCATTGAGGCAGTGGATATTCTCTTTTATTCTCTTGTTCAGTTTTGTATAAATAGAAGATTCTCATCATTTGCAAATGTTATTTCAATTTTAAATTGAAATCAGTTGCATTATTTTTATTGTAAAATATTATCGTAGTAACTCAAAATATATCGCTTTTAATTCAGGTTAATTTCAATTAGATTGAAGATTTAATTTTCAGTTTTTAATTTTTTACTGTGGTCTTCTATACTATAATGAAAAAAATAAAGCTCTCTGATCTTTCCAAAATAATAAAAATCCTTTCACTATTGGTTAAGCCCTGGGAGAGGAAGGAATTTTCTGCTGTGGGAAACTTTCACAATTTCGTTTTTCATTCCAATTCGAAGTGCAAATAACTTTTGAAATGTCAGTCAGTTCTACAGAACAGAAATTCTACCTGCTGAAGTACTTCCACTAATATACAGCACTATTTAGCAAAAGTGAAATATTAGCTTTTCTGGGAGTTCTGCATAAAATGCAAAGACTTCATAGAAGTACCTTAGAAACAGACAGTACTATCTCACTTCTTTAAAAATGATCACTTTAATGATAATTTATTTTGAGTAGCCATTTTCTGGTCAAAGAAAGAAATCTACTAGGAGTGATCACGGACAATAAGATTTTTAATGGGAAAATAAATGTACAAAATTAGGATCATTTACAAAATTTGGGTATCTCCAAAAAAAAATCCAAAAAAAAGCTCAAAAAAATCCCCCCCCCAAAAAAACAAAAAAATCCTTCTCCAAAACCAAAAAGCAAGCAAGCAAGCAAAGAAAAGCAAATCTGTCAATTCAAAGGAGCATTTCTGTTTCATTTTGTTGTATTAGATGTCCCAAAGCTAAGCAGAAATGCGAGGAAAGACAAGTGGCATAGAAGAATTATACAGTGGTTTAACATCTTAAATGAGTAAATGAGTGAGCTGACCAGACACTAAGGAAGAGCATGCATTAAAAACAAAAAAAAATCCAGGATCCAAAAATCCAAATCTAGACAATCACCCTTACTGCCAGGAGCAGCAGCTCATGCTTTTTTCATCTTGGTATGTTCATTGGTACTGTAAAAAGTCAAAAATTTAGGTAATGTTGCTAAATTTCAAGTACTTTGTGCTCCTTTTAGTCCCCAGTGCAGGCTGCCTTTGAGGGCACTACTAGCTTTGCAGGATGGTTTCAGAGCAACACACTGACGCAAAGCCATTGACTTCTATGCTGGACCTCAACGGGGCAAAAATTAAGCAAACAGAAAATGAGCTAAAAAGGTGTGAAAGTCGAGAGGGGGCAAGGGAACACTGGAAGGAGGGAGCAAGAGCAGAAGGGAAGGAGACAGGGAGGAAGAGAAGGAGAAAGTGAGAAGGAGCAAGGAAGGAGGGATCAAGGGAGGAAGAAGGGAGGAAGAAGGAAGAAGGAAGGAAGAAGGAATGAAGAAGGAAAGAACCAGAAAGAAGGAAGGAAGGAAGAAAGGAGAAGACAGAAGGACTGGTAGACAGATGGACAGACACTTTAAGTCTGCTTGGGGACTGTTTAGTTGTTGGCTGCCATAACTGTGAATGCAGACTTGAAGGATTTTGTTGTATTATATTTAGGATTTCTTTCTTTGCTCTAAAAGAAGACACAGTTCGTACTGACAGTGATGTGTTATGAAAACGTAACTTTTCACCTCTGGCGTGCATCTTCCCAATGAAAGGCCCAAATTCAAAAGGCACAAGGGATTAGACAGGATGAGAAAGCATCTTTCTTTCTGCTTCATGAGGAAAAGTCTGTCCCTTTGAGGCTGATGGGGCCTGACAACTTCTACTGAGGAGAGCCCAGCCCCAACCTTCTCCAGACTCCCCGACCTACGGAACATATTGAAAGGGTGGATTTTTCCTGCCCTAAAAGGGCAGTTGTTACTGTTATAGACAAACTTTGCTGTTGTGGTAGCGGGGCATATGGTCAGCAATCCAAGTCAGGAAGCTGCTGTGGAAACAAGTGCTCTTTTTTGTTTCGTTTACATTTGTGTTTGGAAACACCTGGACACAAAAATGCAGATGAAAGTAGGGGGAGACGAGGTTAAAACAGTATATCCCGAGTACCAGTCTCTTCCTGCGTGGCATGGAAGGGATGCAAAGACAAATAGCTCACAAAACCAAAAGAAGAAATCCTTAAGTCATACTGACTTAAGGATTCAGACCAAAAATGAGCTGAATATTCAAGATCTTGTCTTTGGAGTTCTTTTTGCCTAATTAAGTTAGATTTATCTGTATTTCATTTTTATACCTTGTCAAGAGTGTCGAAACATGAACTAAGAATGAAAAGCACCATTATCACTTTAGTCTGAAGAAAAATAACGAAAACTCTGATTCCTGGAGACCAGGGGTTCACCGTACTACACGCTGACAGCCTCCCTAGTGAAACTGTAGCTGAAAAAAAAACACTTGCTAAACCAGTATAGGAAACAAGTGCTAACACTGCTAACAAACTGCTGGGAGGTAATTTACGCTGTCATTGCCTCCCTGTATTTCTTCGGAAGACAGTCTAAACATAAGCATTGTAAACAGCGTGAGCATAAACCTCCCCGTCCCGTAGCTATCAGTCAAGAGCCCTTGGCGAGCTTTAAATGAACACTGTAGAAAATAGTGCCATACATCTTACTCACCACTGAAAGGCTGTCGTTTGATATGCATGCTTACCTATGGGCCAAAAATTAGTTTGGTCTTACGAAGCATAAATATGTAAGAATTGCCTCTGCTTCATTCAGATTAAAAACTGAGTCAAGATTTTGAAGTAAACAGACTAGGATATATAGTCCTGCGGGCTCTGTACACAGGGTAATACCTGGTTGCTGAGGATGAGCTATTCTGATCCCTGCATACATGAGAATTTATTTTGCTAGTACTGTCCTTGTTCATCAGAATATACTCACAGTGCTGGTATCCTCTGCTGCAAGTGCCATTTTACTCTTTGCTATGAGTCTCACCTGAAAATATTGTCGGTTTCTCTGCCATAGCACTACAAACTCTCCACAAAGAAGCATCTGTTTAGTTAGATAAAAGTCATTGCAACAATAAGTATAAGAAGTGCAGTGTCTTCATTCATGTAGACTTTAAATGAACATTTTTATGCTGCAAAAGATGTGTGCATGCTGCATTTCAATGTCTATATTCTTAATGCCTCTATTTTCCAGCTAATCAAAAAGCTAACAAAAATAAATGAAATACTGGAAATGAAATGAAAGATGCAACAATAAAATAAAATACATATATGTGAAGGCGAAGGCTTTGCAGCTTCTCCTGTCGGTGTCGGTCTCTTGTCAAAGAGAGACAGTTGTTTGACTACAGTTTGCACCTACTGAACTGCCAAATTAGAGTTTCAATTAGCACAGAGCCAGGCAAAATCACAACAAGGAGACAGAGCTAAGGATGTCACCTGCTGATTGATCAGTGTCACATTCTGTTAGCAGAAAAAGCAATTTATTCAGTGTTGATGATTAGAGTATTTACTGTAATCAGCATCAGCACTTAGCATAGAAAAACACCAAAAGAGTTAAGCTACACATGGAGTTATTCTGGAGAACTTTAATAAGAAACACACTCCTAGCCTTGGTTGTTTTAAATGGTAAAAGTAATGTTTTAAGGTACCCTCTTGCTAGAAAGAAAAATAAAATAGGTTCAAGATTATAGAAAACTGTTACTAAGGTCTAGAAGAAACAGAATATTAACTCTTAATTCAGTAAGTCAAACTTACTTATGCTTTTTAAGTGATAGGGATCGAAACAGAAAATTTTCAAGTAGATTTTTTGTTTCATTGTATGCATGCATGTATGCATGTGAGCTTACATAATGCCAGGGAGGTTTAAACACCATCATGCACAATGTGAACAGTAGAGGTTACTCATTATCAAAATAATGCTAACAAAATGGGCATACTTCATCATTATATCCTTGAAAACAAACAAACAACAAAAAAGAACAGCTATGCCTTTTAAAGGACTTTGTGACTTTCTCCTACATGTCCCTTCTTGCATGTGTCCAGCCCTGCTGCATGCCTACAGCTCCCAGCTTGGTTGGGAATAGCCAGCAAACGCCCTGCAGAGGCCTGCAGGCCAATAACTACACAAGAAGCTGGAACAGAGGCAAGTGCTAACAAAGCAAAGAGCCATAAAAACTTAGCAAAAACAGCAAAACTTTTTCCAAAAGATTTTTCCTTTTTTTTTTTTTTTTTTGGTAATGCTATTTCAGTAAAATCCAATTCCCATGAAGATAAACAAATTCTTATGGGAAGTTCATTATAAATAATAGCATGTCACATTATATTGTGACAGAACTAGAGGCAAGAGGCACAAATTAGTTTATGGGATATACCATTTAAGCCTAAGAAAACACTTTACTATGAGGACGGTTATAAAACTGGTTGCCCAGAAAGGCTGTGGAGTTTCCATCCTTGAAGATACTCTGAACTTGACTGAACAAAGCGCTGGACAGCAGCCTGCTCTGGGTGAGCCAGCTCTAACAAATGATTTCCAGAGGCCCCTTCCAACCTCAGCTCCTCTGTAATTTGTGATTCCGTGACTTTGTGAATGTCTTTTCCACTTCTGGGTGCCAAGGCAAGGATGACACAGACCTCATTAGAAATATAGCACAGTGAAAAATAACTTCACATTCATGGCTATTCAAAGTGCACAGAGCAATCATGCTGACTTTATGGTCCCAAATTAGACATTTAACTTCATTTCGCTAGTTTGAAAGTAGCAAAATATTGAGTTTTTAAGTTATTTAAAAGAGTAAGGTCAATACCAATGCAGGAGCAACATGGAACACTTACAAAACTGCAGGATGTTAACTCAAAACTAGGTAGTAATGGAATCTAAATTGACTTTTTTTCCCCTTGTGCAGACAAGGTTGAAATTCCTAGGCTGAGTTTATACTGTTTGGATCATGACTTCTGGTTTACAAATCTCAGCTTCTAAACAACTTCAAAGCATCTAGCTGAAAATTGATTTATTAACTAGTTATTATATATATTCATTTCTGAAGAGTTCTTCAGATCAAAATGGTGTTATTTTCAGTTTAAACACAATAGACAGATTTGTTCCCAATGACTTCCTGTGTATGGTGGGGGAAGTAGAGAGAATTAAATATATCAACTACAGTCTAATCCAATATGCAGTCACTATCCACATGACCTTTTTTTTTGTAGAGTAAATACAATTATATATTTCGACTTAATCCCATCATAATTGCCTAGCAAATAACATTATATTTTTCATTTTAAACAGTGGTTAAAATGTTTATAATACAGTATGTTTTCTTATCTCACTGCAATGAAGCTTGTATTCAGGACACTAAAAAACTTCTGAACAACTACATTAAAAAAAAAAACTATGCTTTAATGATTTATTTCATATAATGTGAAGAGATAGAATTTCATACTACAGGCATTAGACATCATTAGACCATTAGAGATTATTTATAGCACAAAGAATATAATCCGAAATTTCATACAGACATTATTTAGTGCTAGAGTTAGGAGTCCTTGTAACATTTTGTTGGAAACAGAGAAAATTGTGAGACAGAACAATGCTAGCAAGTGGTGACTTGAAATGAGTTAATAGAGTCTGATTTCACCATTCAATTTCTCTGTAAAATTTAAGGGATTACACTTTTGGCCATAAACAAAAGTAAGCTAATAAATTACAAGAGAAGAATCAAAATATCGCTATAAACCGATAAGGATGAAGTAAGGAAAATAATACCTTAAGTCAAAAGAGAGAAAGAAAGTTTATTTTGGCTTTTTAACTGGTCCATAGCAGGCCTCCAGTTACATGGGAGAAATACGTTCTACAGATTTATGACTTGGAAAGGGCAAAGAAGAAGACAGAGCAGACTTGCTGTCACTGGTACAGTTTCTGCGTACTTACCCTCGCACTGCTCACCTAGAAGGGGTTGGGGAAGCAAGGCAGGTTTCTAGGCTTGTCTATAGACATGCCAGTGAAATCAGAGCATCTCTGGAAAATGCTTAAAATTTTTCAGATCAAATGTCAAGACCACTTTTTGTCTTCTTCTCTCAGAGCTGAGCTAATTGGAAGTATGTCACAGACACATTCTAAAAGTTCTGGAGACACAGAAGTTCACTGGAAGTGGGAAAAAAAACATAAAGTTATGCTATTTACATGTTGGATGATTAAGAGTCTCAGTGCTCAATGGATTTAAAACAATTCACTTGAGGTCCAAGGCTTTCAGATAAGATTTCACAGGGCTCTAAGAATGAAGGCTCTGGGGGCACTTGGCCAAGGGGCCTGTCTTGCCACATCTTAACAAAGAGCCCAAGAGCAGGAGCTGGGACTCTTGCTCAGCCAGAGCAGGGTTTCACAGCTGACCCTTGTGCCGTCAGGACCTGTGACCATCTTAACGGGACTGTCCCCAGCTGCCAGCAGCCCCATGTGAAGAGGTCGCATATTTTCAGACTCCTGCAAGAAAGCAAGGGACTGCTTTGTCCAATTGCTTCCTCAGGTAAAGCAAAAATGTCCTCTTGGAAAAACATCACATTAAGGCTTTGTGACGAAAAAAGATTCTCCTGGAAAAGGACAGAGAACAGGGATTGAGACTTGATTTTACAGAATTACTATCTTTCAATTTTAACTACAGGCTCATTACCATGAATCCATAATGATAGGTATGTGATAGGTTGGGAACTAATGTCCTAGTTGAAACATTGCAAAAATTATTAGGAAAGAGCAACTAGAGGTGAAATGAATGATTGCAAATTAGATCATATATTCCCAAATATTTAAAGGGCTGTGAAAAATGGAAAGAGAAATCAATGGCAGTGAAGATAATTCTGTGCTAAGAGATGGGCCAGAGGTGATCTATTATCTTTGTAAGTAATGTAAAATGGATGGTATCCAAAAACCCACCCCCTTCACTGTAAATACTGCATTAACAGTGCAGGAAGCATGAATGCTACCACGGGTAACATGAATTACAGGGATTGGTTTCTTATCAGTCTGCTTACTAAGCAGTTACATGAATATTTTCCAAAAATATGGATGAAATAATATATGAAGATTTATATGAAAGTGCCTCTCACTTGTGAAAGAGAGACAAATTTACCTCCAGTAATCCTGTCTTCTCTTTAGGGAAAAGAATCTATTACCCTACAAACCATTACCGTACAATAACAGCAGTTGCTGTTATTTATGAACGTGCATTTGTTGCAAAAAAAGAACAAAAATGGTAGCATATTAAGAGTTAATCTCCTATGCAACTTGTCAAAGTGACAATCTCTTACTTTAGTTTTGCTTTTTTTGTGCACTTCCTTTGAAGATTTTAGAGATTCCTTAAAGGTGTGCTATATAAATACAGCCAAAACTCTGATGTTGATTGAAGCTGTTGACTGGTTTTAGCTGTGTGAGCGCCGCTGCCCGGGCCCTGCTGAGCAGACCCACAGTGTCAAGTGCAGCAGGAACCTTGCTGAGGTCAGTGGCACTGATGAGCTGCTCCAAGCTTGTCCCGTGCTTCAGCACCTGGGAGCAGCATCTCCCTAGGGTGCAAGAGCCAGCAAGAGCGTGGTGAGGACAGAGCACACATGGTTCCACACGTACTGCAGGAAAGGCAAGGTGAATAAAACTGAACTGCTTTTTTTGCAGGGAAGTATGGAGGGAAGTACGGGAAAGACAGGCAGCAGGCAGGAAGGAAACAAATGAGTTTACTTAAAAGGCAATAACCTAACTAAAACATGTGAGGAGACTATTCAAAATGAGAAAAAATGACTGAAAATCCTAACTGAACCATTACTAACTGAATTGCGATCAGCCAATTGGAAACAAAAATAAATAAATAAGTGAAACACATATAATAGTGTTTTCAGTGAAACTGGTTATTATACAGTGGAAATAGTTCATGGTCAGTGTGAGATCAAAATACATTTAATGTTTATAGGAGTCAATGAGCCTTTGAAAATAGATCTCAATTTACCTTTATAGTATCTATTTTCCTGAAAGACAGGGAAGTCAGGTGAGACAGGAGCCAGTGCTGGATGGTTGCTCTGGTACTTTTAGACTTCTTAAATGAGTGTTGTGGAATATTTTCGTTGGGCTGCTTCACATTCAGGTACACTTCCCTGTACGTGGCACTTCTGAAATGTTTGCGGCTATACAGGTTTTCCCTTGTCAGTCTGCAGCATGTGAAATCCCAATAAACGAATGCCACTATCTATATTCATGATTCAAAGAATAAAAAAGTAAAATTCATTTTGTTTACAAGTTCCGTTTCTTTACAACAAAATAAATAAGTTTCATTTGTCTCCAGTTTTTAGGTATATATGTACATACAGATAGCATAATACTTCACTAGATAGAAAAATATAATCATATCTGTCCCTTTGCTATCTGGAAGAGTTGCCTTAGCCTACTCCACTTTACTTAGGTACTGAAGTTCCGCCCACTATCATACAGTACCTTAGGTAGGACCTTTAGTCCTGCCATGACTAATGATTATTTAAATCAGAAAAAAAAAATGGCAGTACAGAGAAATGCCATTATAACACTGCAAGATGTCTTATATGTTTCATAAGCATAAATACATTAGCGGAATCAGACTACTGTTGGGTAGTAAAATATTCTGCTCAAGTCAATGGATAGCCAGTGATGTTTTATTAAGTGTGTGTACAGATATATCATTGCTAGGGCAATATCATTTTAGTGCACTATATTAAAAATAAATTATAATACAATTTGTTGAAAATGGATAATTTTATCTCGTACTGTAATGCATTTTAAATGATCGCATTAAGTAGAATTCAGTGATATTTAATTCCATTTTATAGCTTTCTAAAATAAAGGCCCTAAAGAAATTAAAACAAAGTACATCATTAGAAATCCCGGTTCACAATTGCAAAACACATGCTGGAAAACATAAGACACTCAAGTTTCGCAGTAATGGTGCAATATCTCTACAAAACATCCATCTACCAGCTTTCCTAGTTTCAAGAAACGAAAATAAACAATCCTTTTATCTAGGATTTTTCCAGAACTCAATCACCAGTTAACCCTTAGGAAAATCCTAGAGAAGATAAAGGCTTTCCTTGCTTTCTTGAATCAGACCCTAAGCGACTGTACAAGCTCTAACAGTCTTGGGGAAAACGCCATGTGTTTTGCTATCCTAAGAAGTCATCCAGGCTTCACGTCCACTGGCTCAGGATGGGACTGTATCAGCATGAGGGAAAATCCATCTCTGAGACAGAACCACCACTTAGTGTGGGACTGCTCTTAAATCTTGCCAGGAAACGAAATACAACTCCTCACCCT
>NW_010585320.1:520997-542736 GCF_000705375.1 Tinamus guttatus
GGAACTACCCTTGTGGAACAGCAGGGCACCTCGAGAGCTCAGGGAAGAAGAGCTTCTGACCTCCTCCTTTTCTTTCACTGCCTGACACTGTCCTTCTCCTGTTCCCCAATGCTCTGATTGTGAATTCAAGCCCACATTCGTGACATTGATTTATAAGCACTCCTTATTGAATTTCTCTCCCTGCTCCGGCGTTACTCCGTGTTCCTTCTGCAGTTTTCTGTTATGTGTTGTTAATAACAACACATGCTGTGACTGTCAGGCAGCTGAATTTTTCAAAGGTCAGATCAGTCTGAAGCTTCTCTGTGCAAATTCATTTCAAGCTACCATACACCACAAGCAAAACGCACCTCAACAAACAAAATCTATTCCTTCTGTTTGTTTGCAACCATTTTCACTCCATTTTCACTTTAATTGCACATGCCTATCATATTCTGCTTAGGTCTTGGTCATTCTTTAGTAGAGTTCCACGTAAGTCTAGATTTTGCCTAACAAATGCACCCACTGCCGAGGAAAAAAGAAATAGAAAAAAATCCTCCCAATTGCATGGAAATCTGTAGTCCCCAACAAAATGCAGTAATATTTAGATCTATTTTATAGCTATCTAAAATAAAGGCCCTAAAGAAATTAAAACAAAGTACATCATTAAAAATCCTGGTTCACAATTGCAAAACACATGCTGGAAAACGTAAGACACTCGGGTTTTGTAGTAATGGTGCAATATCTCTACAAAACATCCATCTACCAGCTTTCCTAATTTCAAGAAACGAAAACAAACAATCCTCTTATCTAGGATTTTTCCAGGACTCAATCACCAGTTAACCCTCTAGGAATATCCTAGAGAAGAGAAAGGCTTTCCTTGCTTTCTTGAATCAGACCCTAAGCGACTGCACAAGCTCTAACATTCCTGGGGAACATGCAACGTATTGTTCGCAAAAGCAAACAGATGTCAGTTATAAAGCACAAAACAGAGGTATAACCAGCTGAAAAAATGTCTCTCTGGACCACAGAAGACCAGAGCATGACAGCCAGCTGGAGAATGAGGGGATTAAAGACTTGAATATAAACGTCCGACTTTAAAGCAGTGCATTTCTTCTGGATAGAGATGAATTGCCTCCGAAACAGCTTATGAACTCGCGGCAGCGTTCATACATTAAAACGTGGTTTTCTCCCAATTGGCAAGGTGGAGGAAGCTTCTGGAACAGCTTCTGTGGGGGAAGAGCCGTGGAGGCCGAGGCCGCGCCCGGGAGCCCTGCACTGGAGGTGGTGGAGACGCTTCCCGGGCCCACAGGCAGGGCCCCCCGCAGCCATGCAGGAGGATTTCGACGCGTGCTCAGGCTCGAGCCCTGCCAGACGTGACGCTAATTGAATTGGATGGATGCTGAGGAGTCTGAATGAAATTTTTCTATTTAGAGCAACAGGTTTTCTATGGCAAGATCTCACGCCACTGAAGGATTTTTTAGCATCAGGAGCACCATGAAGCCATTTCATACACATAGCTAAAAGCACTGGGTAAAGCTCACTCACTTTCCCTTTTGCTGGGAAAGAAATCACTGGCTGGAAAGGGATGCCATTCACTAGGACACTGCAAGGCCGCCAAAGCCAACACCATCACCTACCCCAGCCTCATGCTAAACAAGCCATAGGGCTGCCTGCTTCCTTTCCAATCCACCACAGCTCTTGTTGCATTCATCAGCCATTAGTTATCCTAAAACATTATTACATGTCAGAAAGACCTCCTAGCCATTTTATATCTTTTCCTTCCTTCCACTGTGTAACAAAACAGCTGAGCAATGACAACAGCATAAAAGATTTATGCAGGACACCACACAGATGACACAGATTTGCAGGGCATGGTCTGAAAAGGCTCTCTACAGGCCTCTCACTCACATGTAGGCTTTTCTAACTTGGCAGAACTGTATAGGAAAGAAGGTGACAGTGACCAACTTGCTTATTTTAAAGCAAGAGTCATCAGCAGAGCAACAGAGAGTATCAGCCTCTCCATTCTCAAGGCTCATGTATTTAGGTGGTTCCTCGCATACTCTAGCATTCATTGCTCTTCAGGCTAAATGAGCATTTGCATGAGCAAATTTCTGTCTTTGAAGACATATACCAATCATTTTCATGCATGTAGGGTGACTACTTGCTGTCATATTTCTCTGAAAGTTTCTGCTACTCAAGGCCTCTCTAGTACTCTGCAGCACTGGTACCCTGGCCTTTGATATAGGCATGCATTCATAGGCATAATTTTCCAAGCCTAATTCACATGTAGACTATTCATGAGTAGCACTTGCAGCTTCATGGCTCAAGACTGTAAGAAGCAAATGTAATAGTAATATCACTATGTAATAGTAGTCAATAAGACAAAATAAGTGCTTCCAAAATGAGATTAATAATGAATGACCTGAGAATTTGATGGGAAAAAAAAAAACCAGACCTATTCATTAAATATCCAGTTATTTCTTGTATAACAGTACCTATACTTGCTGAGATTTGGGTAGCAAGCTCCTTTTCCTCTACTGACAATCTCATATTACCTATAGGATTTTACTGTTGAATCAGAATTATCATAATCACTCAAGAGCTGTGCCAGTATTCTTTTCAATGTCAGACCATGTTAAAAATCTTAACCATATTAAAAAAAGCTTACTTATGTTTATTCATGTGAGTATTTATGCTTATGTCAGTGAACTAACTGTACACATATAAACTGTTCATTTAGTGAATATTAGCGATCAAACTCTCTTCTGATGAAATAGCTAGCAGTATACTGCCCCTTATATACATATTCAGATGAAAAAGCAGTACACTGTTGAAGACACAAAATGTAACTTGAAAAAATGTGAATTCCTTTTACAGAGAGTAACATTTTCAATTACAAAATTAAAATAAGTAGATAAAATACTGGAACTTATGCTTTTTCATTATTAATCACATGGTATGATCACTCTCCCCTCAATCCTCCAACTCAGAAGTTTAATTCAGTTACCATCACTTAAAAACATGGAACAGAGATACTGTCTGTTTGCAGGCCTGGTTCCATTTCCTTCAGATGGTTCGTTTCATCTAATACTATACTGGATCTGTAATATGCCTTAAAAAATATGCATATACTGTGAACCAATTAGTAAAAAACACAAAATCACCCAGTATCCCAAAATATCAATATTACAATTTGTTTTTATGTTTCCACTCAGGGCAACATTTTCAGAGATAATTACTTTGGGCAAATCCTTTCAGAAGCCCTCAAGGAAAAGCCTAAGGCAATCTATCAGGGCTCACAATTGGCTTTAGAGATCTTACTCTATGTTGTCTTTATGAAAATTAACTGGTTAAAACCAAAGGATTTGTTATGTCACCAGGGCTTGCCTTCACTGCCGCTGAATTGACTCTTGTTTTTCCTTCCCTTTTTGTCTCTCACACCCAGTGGGTTTTTTTTCCATCATAGTATTTTTTTCTTCTCCCTCCTGTACTGTAACTAATGAATATTTAATTTGTTAAAGCAAGACTCCATCAAGAGAAATAGGCAATTCTTTGCCCCAAAATAGCTAGTAGTGACATCCTGTGGCATTTACTGAGAGGGATTCAATGGAATAAGGGTTCAGCACGGGTTTCTGAAATCTCACATCAAACATTAGCTTCTAGAAATCTGGCAATGCCACGAGTTCTTATTTCATATTCTTTATACAAATTACTTCTGAGCACAGTTTCAACTTTGCAGAATCAGTATTAAGCAAATAAAATCTGTTCTGTCAGAAAATTCTCCAAATATGACATAGAAGACCTGAGGGTGGATGTGTAACTGATGACTTGCCTATATTGGGGAATATTCTTCTCTATTTAGATAATGTTCTTCAAATCAAGATCCTCTTTTAAGATTTCTGTAAAGAAGAACAGTTAAATTTGTTAGGTCTCCAAGACGCTTTTATCCAGGTCCATTTGTGGGCCTGGGAAACAGGCAGTTTGTGTATAAGCACATTGTATGAAAATAAATCAAATTCTACAGAATTATTCTACAGCTTCCAAGAATTACAAGGGATTTAATTTTAATATGAGAATCAGCAAAGTCATTTGTTCAAGCATCCGATCTTCCATATGCACTCTCATCTCAAGCTGCAGAAGAGCACAATGCACATTACGAGGAAGAGACTCACAACTGAAGGTCACTGAGACACTGCCAGCTGGATAGGAGGGATGAACTCAAAGAACATCTACAGTTTTTGCATAAAAAACAAAAATCACAAAGAAAAACTCTTTCACTAATGCAAAGATACAGAAGAACAGAGAAGAAATGTTGATAGAGACAGCTGGGATGTGTTTGAACATGCCTGCCTTTGTGTGAAAGACATCAGCATGCCACATGAGACACGCTCACATCATTTTCACATGAATTCTTTTCACATGAAGTAATGAGTCCCAAACATAACATCCAGCTACATCTGGGACAGTTCTCCTTTGGGAAAGGTTGCCAGCTGCTATGTTGCATCTACCCTTTGGGATACGGGCAACCTTCACAGAGTACCTACTGCATTGTCTTTCTCAGGAGTTTCTTGCCCAAATTGTCACTCACCCCACACTTCAGCTAACTTGCTGTGAAATATGAGATATGAACCAAGCTCCTGCAAGTCTTTCCCAAAGGCATACCTGCCCTTTTCAAGCCTCTGTCTCTGCGAGCTCTCTAGTATATAGTTCACCTATCACTTGAGGCAAAAATTAAAAATAAGGCCTGCAGAAACTTTGTAATAAATGTTGCACTCATTTCACTCTTAGACAGTTGTGGTGGTTTTCCAAACCAGCAAAAACTCAACCAGCATCTTTTCCTCCTCCTTTGAAATCATGGCCAAGGGTATTTTATGCCCTTCTTTCTTCTTCCCAGAGGATTTCTATTCCCAGGTGGTCATCAGCTGCCAAGCAGGGAGGTGCAGCCAGACAGATTCCACCCTTTGGGTCAGCCCCTCTTTTCCGTCAGAATTAAACTCTAACTTCAGAAACGTAGCTGGCTGTCAGTATGTCAGCTCTCTGGTAAGGCATTATAGAAAGCAGATTCCTGCAGCATTTCTAGGTCTTTTCCTCCCCTCCCCTTCTAAAAGCAAACTGCTTGCTCTCAAAGGGAAAAGTCATTTAAAGTTTACAGCTACTTGATTCATGGTCAGCTACTGGAATCAGAGAGGGAACACAGCCATAACATCAAAACTGTCAAGACTGGCAAATAAAATCACAACCGCTTCAGTGATTTAATGTGGCTAGAAGTGCAAAATTATTTAAAGAATGGGTACAGGATGCCTTGTTAACATGTAACTAGCATATTCCCAGTGTTAATGAAAATGAGAGCATGGATGTGTCTCTAGAGGAAATAAAAACAGTTTAAAACAGTAAAAAAGTAGCATAGCTAGGTTTCAAAAAATAAGATCATAAAAAAATACTAGAAGATACACTGATAGCAAATAACACTGTAGACTAATTATTAAAACTAAATAATATCTAATGTAGTATTTTATTTGCAAATTCAAATTTTTGTATCTCCTGAACATCTATCTGGTTAGGCACTGGTTCAGCTAGTTAGAATAAAATCATTTGTTAACAATCTTAAAAAATATATAAAAGGGTATCACTGGTAATATGCATAACAATTAAGGAGACATCTTTAATTGCTAAAAAATCTGACATGCAGAGACAAAAATAATGGGAGCTTGAGAGCCTCATCATACCTTTCTGACATTTGCTGGTATTAGAGCTGACAACTGTGCTATTGATTTAATTGCTCCATTAACACATCAGAGAAGAAAAAATAAAGAAAGGAGTAATGATTATCACTAAAAGGAGAGAAAGTTGCTGGCTATATAGGAATTATTGCACACAATGAAGAGCAATGAATAATTCTGTACAAAATACAACAAAGATAAATGTTTTTAACAGTGGGTTTACATTAAAAGGCACCATTTGTGCTGCAAATTATATATTCTCCCCTTTCTGTATTTACATTGTGGATACTAACTCCAGGTGACTTCCGGGGAAACTCAAAACAGTGCAATGTTGGACAGAAAGCCACAAACAGGGCTTCTTTTATAACATAATGATAGAAACTACAATATTATCCAGCAATTCATAGTTTCTACTGAAACTGAGTCATCTGCAGAGCTTTAGGCACCCGACCTGTTCTCTCCTCCTAAGAGATGGGACCGAACAACACTGCGCTGTTGTCCATAACCTGCACAGCCAACCACACGGGAAGGGCCTCACCTCCTTTTCTTCAGTTGCATAATTCTCTGAGTGACAACCTGATTCACTCACTGTATAGTAAATTATCAGCAAAACATGTCTACAACAGTCAAGAAGACTCACTTAGGGATCCTGGAGGACCAAATTCTACATTTAAGGTGAACAAACAGGCAAAGCAAAAGGGACAGAATGGAGCCGGTAGGCACTGCACTGATAATACAAAAGTTGTCTGAGCAGAACTTCATGACTGCAGTCAGCTACTTTCCATATCAATGTTAATAACAATTTAATATAAACTGGCAGACAAAAATAACTGAAAATATTCCAAGTATTCTGGGATAAAGAAATCCTTTTTTGCACATCTAGGAAAAGCTCTTTTCCTACATTTTCGGAGCCTACAAAGAGTTCTGTGTCCTTGCATGCCATTTGTTTCTAGTGTTAGTCTATTAAAATTGTTTCCAAGATATAGCACTAATCCCTTTCCTCTTGAAACACTGTGCACATCAGACCACACTCTCTAAGGCGCCAGTTCATGCTTAATCAGTGGCAGCACAAATCAGATAGCTGGATATCTGGATTAGATACAATAGAGGGACAGTAAGAGTGAGAACACACAGCTTCTCCAAAGAGTAATGATTATCCTTAAAAAGTCCTGGTACATCACAAGAAATTACCAGATTGGGCCTATAGAACTTTTTTTTTTTTTAACATTCTGAAATCTCACTATGAAAATATGACAATATTCCCCCAAATATTCTAGTTGTTCTTTTACCAGCCTTTTTGGTAAATGAAACTTTTTGCTATTGTGTCTCCTGGTACAACAGAAGAACATGGGCTGTGTACGCACACCATTCATCAAACAAAAACAGCTGTGTAAGTAAAGCAGAATGGAAGCAGGGGAACAAAAAACAGGACTGATACCTACAGAGCCTTCTGTAGGGCTTCTGAGATTACAGGGTTGAAAGAAAAACAGTGATTTCTGAATAGGTAATTTCTGTCACATGCTGTTCAGCAGAACAGCATTAGCACCAAAGCCCCAAAGCCTTCAAGTTCTCCATTCATCACACGAAGAGCGGAGAATCCCACCTCTCTCATCCTCCACCCAATGGAGAACATGGGCCAATACATTCGCTTTTCTCCTCCACCCAATGGATTCTGCTTTTAAAATGTAAACACAAAATCTCGTTTACAAAAGCTTTTGGAAGTTATTAAAACACAGAGCACAGGCTGTGTGAATTCATAGTTACTCCAGTTTTCCAGCTGCTGGGAAAAGTCAATGGTTTCCAGTTCAGCACTGGTACTGGTGCTCCGATAGCTACCATATGGCTGAAGCAGCCCTGCTGATGGCTTTTGGAGTTGGAGCAATTGTAGTTTTTCAGTGAGTCAGGCTTTCGCTCTTAATCACAATCCTAACAAGCAAGGCAAATTGAGCTGATAGAGACTAGTTTGTCAGGGTATAAATCTCTCTTGGGCAGCTCACTGTAGCTCTATTAGAGAGCATCCCCTTTTTCGCACAGTGTGCAAAGAGGCACAGATGGTAGAAGTTTGGAAAAATTCCCAGAATGGCTCTGAGGAAGCAGACAGAATAATAAAGTGTAGATAAGGAGAACAGAACTCTGACCCTATCCCAATTTTGAGTAAATATGGGAAATGATGAGCTGAACTAGGTAGCCAAGAGCTTATATTAAATTCTGTAACTGACTCACCTTCTACTAGTATCAAGGAGATGGGCCAATTTTGCCTCTCTTTTACCATAGCACTCTCAGTGGTAGACAGTGTCTTATTTCTGCTGCTGCCATGAAAAGGTCAAAGCATGGTAGAGACAGCCAGAAACATTATTTTCACCCCACCAAGAAGCTAACAGTGATGTAGAATAGTTTGAAGCAGTTGCAGTGCTTCTTTACAGTACAGCAAGACTGCACAGCTTGGAAAATAATGACAGAGACACTTTGGTCCAAATGGTAAGACATGTACATTTGACACAAGGCTGCGAAAAGTGCTAAGAATACTCTAAGTGTGATTCTACCTGTGAGGATGCAAAAGCATACGCATACAGCTGTGAGGATTACTCTTCTGGAGAACGTGACCTGATTCTGCTTAAATTGATGGTCTCAGTCAGTATTAACAGTACCCTCAAGACCACAATTACATGAAATAAATTCAATACAAATAACTTATCATAGGCACATGAGAAACTACACAGCTCAAACTATACCGCTGTTACTAGATATGCATAAGATAAAAGACACAAGCACCATTCAGAAGATAGGAAGTTAGATTTGAAGCTGTTGTGGAATCGATCATTGGGTATTGGTGCTTCCAGGCCCCTGAGAAATTATGGGTCCTCCCCACATTACTGAATGCATTTACAAAATATTACTGGCTTTGAGTTTCTACTCACAACCAACATTTACGTCCATTCAATAATGTGAATGAATATGGGAAGCGATGAAAAGATTCATTTCACAACCTCACTACAAGATATTCTCAGATTACTAACTGGGAACTAGTGTGGTAATGAAAAATTCAATGCTGGCATCTTTCATAGTTTTACCTTTTGTTTTCCTCCACACTGGACCAAATCTAAATAATTTTTAACAGTTTTGCAAAAAATAATATCGTATTTGCTAAATAAGATGGAAGTTTTTCAGTGCGATAAGGCAGGGAGATAAGCACTTTATCCCTATCTGCTCCATGCAGCAGCTAGGCTACAGAGCACAAATTCAGAAGACGCATGCATAAATCAGCATTTTTTCTGTCTCCTCTCTTGTCTGTGTTGTCATGTAATGGGAATCTACTTGGAAGCCAGACAGAACCTACCCTGCTCTGCAGCTGTGGCTTGAGAACACACAATCCCCATTGCCCCCATTTCCCTTTTTTTGCACTTCCCTGGACTATATTGGAAAAATTATCAGAAAAGGATAAATCACTGAAAATACCTCATATTTGATAAAAAGTAATCATTTTGTCAAAACCGTTCCAACTGTTGGGCATGGACAGTGCAAATGGACATGTCCAAAGAAAATGCATATGTCAGGCATGAAAGGCAAAACATTAAACACTCTATATTAAGTCTTATTTGGCTTAAATGCCTCTTTGTAAGAAAAATGATGAGTAGCATAATTTATAGTGAAGAAAGGGTAAGATATAAAGGTGTTTGGATGGCCTTAAAATCAGTTCTACCTCAATTCTTATTTCTCAGCCAAAACATAATAATTTTGTAGGTTATGGTATTCTCTCTGGAGATGGCAGCATTTTCTCTTTAAACTTGTCTCACTTGGCCATTATAAAGTATTGCTCCTGCTGATTTTTCAAATTATGCATTTGAAGATTGAAAAGATGTGGAATATGCCAGGAATGCAAAACATGCTGACTGAATACTAATCATTGGGAAAAATTTCATTCTTCCCCCACACCTGCAGGTACTAAGCAATACGTGCTCTGAAGAGAGAAGGAAAAAGGTGCTTCTGTCCCAACTAAATATATTGCTGTTAGGCCCCATTCTTGTTTACGAGTATCAGCATCTTTTAATGTGCAATTTTTAGATTTGTTAGGATTAACAATACTTACAAGGCAGAAATAAAAAAGAGAACTGAGAGAAAGAAAGAAAGTTGAAAGTT
The DNA here is from genome assembly GCF_000705375.1 of Tinamus guttatus. Next base: position 530,834 of record NW_010585320.1, read on the forward strand.
ATTTATCCCTAGGAACTATTTACCTCATCAATTCAATTCAAGAAAATACCTGACTCCATTTGTACAATTCCGACTTAATAACATTGCATTTAATCACAACCCACAGTCACAAATGATCAAATCATGACTCCCATCAGATTTTGGTTGAAGCATGTAAGTCATGCTTATAAAGCTAAATTCTATGTTTCTAAAAATTCACATTTCCATTGCCATAACATAGATTTCTGACGTTGATATCACCTGGCCAAATCATAGTGGCAGAGATATTGAAGCATTAGATCTACACATCCAGAAACACTTTATTCCCCGGAAAAGGGATTCTTCATGAGAGCGTGATCTGCTTATATTTTTCTATTGTTCCAGAGGCAGAAAGGAGAGAGAGTTGGAAGCCAGAAAAATTGAAGGAAAAACAGCCTGGTCGCAAATGGAGTGATAGTTTTCACCACTGCGCATTGGATTCAGCCCTCAAAAAGCTGAAATGACAATCCAGAACTTTAAAATTATATGAGGGCATCTTCCTTCACTGGAGGAATCATCTTTAAACATAAAGCATTTCTGCAATGTACTCTTGGGATTACATTTTGGAGAATTCACCTAGCTGTCTAGGAAAGGTTAAGATTAAAACCCAGCAACTTTGTCCCTGATGATCATATATTCCTGCTTCCCATTCAGAGTGCCTCTCGAAGTCCAAGACATAGTGACTATCCCTTTTTATATCATCAGAGAAGAGAGATCTAACCCATCTATCCTGCTTGAATCATGTTTAAATAATAATTTAACTCAGTTCCTCGAGTTAATGGAGATGGCTTCTATAGAAGAGAACTACATGACCCCTGCATTTTCAGCAGTTAATGGACAACATTTCTACTGCAGAAAGTAGAGCATCTTTTGTATTTGTGGTGGCAGGTTTTACAGTGCAACAATTGCTATAAGTGGCAAGGGCTGAATTTATCCTAGTGCTCCCAATAAAAACTCTATATGTAATATATGTTTGAGGGAGCACGAAAGGTTTAAAGGTGGTCAGCAAAGGAAAAACAGGTTTGTATTTTCGTTGTCTTACAGTATAGGAAAATGCAACCCTAACACAGTTTTATCTTAATTTTTAATTCCTCCTCCTGTGCTTATCGTTAAAAATTCAGAGTTTCTGCCCTGGGAGGTTCTGGGGACAAATGGAGAATTGGCATGGCTATGGCAGCATACCTACGTTGGAAATAAAATCTTAAGTATTTGAGATGCAAAGTGAGGGGCTTTTCAACATTGTTTTCATTAACATGCATATAACTAAACCACTTGGGAAAAATACGTCTTTATTAAAGATTCAAGGTCCTCATTTCTGCCAGTATGGTTCTAAAAAAATCTCTACTTTCTCATGTCCCCTCTGCACATGAGAATGAAATGTAAGCTGCAAGGTGTAAATTCATTTTTTCCTCTTTATACATCACCTTTGTACAGAAATAAAGTCAAACATCAAACAGTTATTTTGTTTGAGTGTTTAATAGAAGATATATCCATCCAAGCACAGCTAAATCATTTTCTTGTCTGGCAGCAATCACTGCTTCCCATCACTGCAATATCTGCATTCATTTAGTTACCTCAAATATACATCTAATATTTCAACCACAAAGTGAATTTCAGTGGTAATAAAAGGGTATGAGTGAACAGAATTACTAGACAGCTCCCCAAGTTAGTCTTATAAGTTCATTAGCTTGCTTTCAAGATTCCCGAATGTGCAGCTTCTCTCAAAATAGCTCCACAAAGTCGCTTAATACAAGGATGCTGTGTGGAATTCAGATGCTTGGTGGATCGACCCATTATAAAGCAATCAGGGAAATACCTGTTGATTTGCAGCAAAGCTAGCTTTAATCAAAGGGCTGCAAAATTCCTGTTTGTTAAAAGTAAGCACAATAGTTCAACTCATTTTATAACACCTCACTGCTTTTGCTTTTAACAGCGACCTGCTGTTCAGACATTTTCCCTCAATTTTGTAAAATCTGGTTGTTTTAAAGTACTGGCTGAGCTCTGCATTTACCTGACATCTTATCAGGCCGCCTGGCAAGCTGGATGGGGGTGGGAGAAAAACATAAGACATTCACAAAACTGCTCTCCTTGCAGCTAATTCTTGTTAGTAGGGCAGTGGTACTTGGCACTGTGGAAAATCACTAAAGAATCCTGAAGTCTCTTAAAACATCACAGCAAATACAGCACAGTCCCTGCTCCGAAGCATATCCCATCTTGTTAGAGAAGACAAGCAGGGTTAGAAGAAAGAGACTGAACGTTCAAACAGGTGAACAGAATCCCATCATTTCTACAGGATCTTACTGCTGTTGTTTTTACTGGTTTCCCTCATTAGGTCATTAAATATGACCTTATTTAACATCATCACACAAAAGCCTTTTGGAAGGGTTATTTCAGGAAGAGATCAAGGGGAGGACAAAGGAAGGAAGGACAACCAGAGTCCAGTGTTGCACAGCAGATTGCCACATAGGCAATATGTTTCAAATGAAGACTTCAGAAAGCAACCTGAGAACATTTTGGATGTTCTTGGGTCTGAAGTTTCACTCAGGTGGATAATGTTTAGGATATACTCTCACCTAAAAATATCCACATGAAAAATGATACCGAAAGCCCTGCTGACAAAAGTGCATGAAAGCTTCATCTGCAAGTATTTTCATAAGTGATTTTGTCCTACTATATAAGAGCCATATGACTGAGGCAAACATTAAACCAGTACTTCCATGCTCCTCAAGTTCTTGCTGCTAAAGGTTTTTACCAGATTTAGGATCATGAGATATGACAGTAGGCTGCTACTATACATTTCCAGATCTTTAAGCATATTCTAACACCACTTATGAGGCGTCCAGAATATTTAACATCTGCCAACTGTTAAACTGGATGACATGTATGGGCATATTAATAGTGAGCTGATTATAACATGGTTTGAGAAAATATTGATGGTCACAGGCTTCATTATGTACTGACTGATAACCAGACCTGAGATCTCTGTTTTTTTCTCAGCCAAATTACCTACCACTAAATTGGCAAATTCAAAAAAAAAAAAAAAAAATCCACCAAACTGCTCTAGATGGAGGCACTTCCAATTGGCATATTCAAGATTTGGGGAAATACTTTGCTCAGTTTAGAACTGAGGAGGGCCAACCTTTCAGTCTGTCAATTTACAGGTCAATGCCAATTCAGATCATTAATAGTGCCAGGAAAACTTTCATAAAATACCTGTAACATCCTGAATCTGAGCCTTTGCTAAATGTATAACCTTTTCCGTGAGCCATTTATCAAAAATTATCAAACAGATGCCTCAGAACAAAAAGCTGGTTACCTGTCAATCAAGATATTAATAGATAGCTTCACTGAAGCTTAAACTGAAGGTGGAGAAATACAGTGCTCTTGTTCTCTCCTGGTACCTCTGAGTAGTAACTGAAGAATCATTCTCCAGTCAATACAGTTCATCATGTGCTCCAGCTAGATTTACTCTATTGATTATTTATTGCAAAACTTCGCAACATTTTCTACCACAGATGCCACAAAGTTGAAGCACAGGGGTCCTACTGAAGCCTATTTCGGAGGCCTAATTTCTTTAGCTTTCTTACCTTGCCTTGGTGGCATTACAAAGATAGTGTGCCTCCTCTTTTGTTCTTTACTAACTCATTAGATTGTGTTAGCTCTAGCTGCCCAAGGTGTCTCTCTGATGTTCCACACTTCCAGCATTGCAACCCTGGGGGCTAGCAGCATCTCTTCACATTGAGATCTGATTCAGACCTCATGCTACGTGAGTTCACAGCCTGTGTCACAGAGTAGGGGTGCTCCACAAGGTAAGACAGCCTGAGAGCCACGAGTCCAAGCAAGGCAAGAAGAGGGAAATGCTCAAGACGGGTGCAGCTCTGCAGCATCCCAGGAAGAAGGGCATAGCAGGTCAAGTGATGGCAGCTAAGCTCAGCCAACAGTCCAACCATCACACCTGTCTGTGGTGATGGATAAGACAAGCCCAAGGTCAAAGTAAGGGAAGCCAATGAGACTGGTCTTTAGTTGTGCAGCTCAAGCTGCTCCAAAGGGTCCATACGTATAGTCACGGATGGTCAACACAGAGAAGGGACTGGTCCTTTTCTTTCAGCCGTACATACTAAGAGGCATAATGGTATTCTGTTTTAATGCCTGAACAATTTGGAATAAGCTTCTTTTGAAGAACAGTATAAAGAAAAGCTAGATGAATAATTGTATAAAGATTGTCAATATCCAGATCTACCTTGAATTTTACTCTGCACTGCCCTGCCTGAGCTCCTAACAGAATTAATAGAAGCTTTGTTATTGACTTGAACAGGCAATATCCTTTTTTAAAATTTTTTCTTCGTTATAGAGTGATGTGAGTTTAAGTAGTCTTTCACAATGCTGCAAGGTCGCTTCCCGAAAGGAAAGTAAACTTCCATGCTAACATCAACAAACATGCAGGGAAGTTGCAGAAAAGCGCAGTTTAAAGGAAAACACAGAGGATGGTTTCTCTGGAGGCTAAAAAGACCATATTGCCCTGTAGAAAATTACTATACCTATGCATATGCCCATGCCTATTGCAAAGGACTTAAGCTTTGGGAACAGATGAGACTTTTTCAAGCGGAGCACCAGTACCAGTTTCCTTCCAGAATGCCTGGCTAATTACACATTGCAATCCTGGATTTATATATGAACAAATTTCCCTGCAAGCGACATTAATGGCAAAGGCAGACAGCATCTATTCATTCGCAGAAGACATGCAGATTGAACAACATCCTCAGCCATCTCTTCATTTCTTGATTTCACTGCCCACTGACTCACTCAAAAGAGAAGTGGCTTCCCACTACACAGAAGCAGCCACAGCAGCAACCTTTAAAGCGGGCTTTTCTGTAAACCAAATCTCCCAGGACATAGTCACGACGTGGAACTAATTGGAGCCACTGCTGGAAAGAGCTCTGTGGATAGTGAAGGTGCTCTAGCTGTTTCGTGTTTGCCAGAGGCAAGTCCAGGCAGTGGCCCAGACACCCTGCTGCCTGCCCAAAAGCTCTCCTTTGCATTGCTCCCTGTCAGAAGGCAGCCCATTGATAAGCTCTGGAGATGCTTATGAGTCTATCACGGTGCCAGTTCTCAGGACTCTGACTGTGGATCTCAATAAAGATGTGCAGTGCAAAAGCAGGACAGACAAAGAAAGATTATTTTCTTTTCCCAAGTGAATAAGGCACCAAAAGCGGGCATCGTGTAGTCTTTCACCTGCAGGACAGCTTTAAGATGACAGCATAATCTATTTTGTAACAAAAGGCGCCTGTGACATGAACATGATCTAATCTTCCCATTATACAAAAGTTGCAGTTACCATCTGAAGTAATGTCAAGGAATTTACAAGTAATGTTGAATTAAGAAATTAAAGGGACACTTCTGTAGGGAACCAAAAAGATAAGGACAGACATAAACAATTCTGGATTCTTACTAAGACTCCCGAAAACCCAGAAAACACTCACTACACAGCACTGTTCCCTGCTGCTGGCTGCAAACCAGTGAATATACGATGAAAAGGGGCAGGCACAGATCTTACCTTCCACAGTTCCTGCTCTCTTGGGAAGGCCAAGGCACTTTTGAGCACAAGTCAGAAAGTTGGTGAGTTATCCTGAGAGAACAGAAGGGCAAGAATAGAGCTAACTCAAACCTTCACATGTACAGGTTGTTTCAATAGACCTCTGACTCCAAATCATGAATTCCTTACTCAGGGCAACTCAACACAATGTTAGTTTTACTTCACGCCTGCAGACTCAAGACCAACTGGGCCTTATCCTACAAGAGATCAAAGGTAAAGGTTACCACTGACGTGTGCAGAAGGGTCACCATTGATGTGTGCAGAAGGGTCAATCCCTTAACAGATTATGTCTCTATACCCAGCATATGAAAATATGCACTAATACACCGGAAATTCAAAACAGCAACTATATTGATAATTTGCTGTAACATTAGGGAAGGGTAAAAGTTCCATCTACAAATGTCCTACCGAGTGGTCTCTATTACATCTTAGGCACTGGAATATTTTAGACCATGAAGATTATATGGCTGTGCTACCATGAACTAAGACGGCCTGACCTGGCTTAAGGTCCAATCTCTAGAAGCCATTAGGTATCTTCTGCTTAGGGAAGAATTTAAAAAAGGCTTACAATTAAGCACATATTAGATTGTTGTACTCAGTGGGCACCCTTTGACATAGGGATGGTCTTGGTAAGCGTTATCAAGTCAGGAATGCTAATCAAATAACGAAGGACATCAATGGAAAGTACATTTCAAACTCACGTTTGAATCATATATTAGCCAGTATGTTCAGACATTCAGAGTGAAATGCATATATATGAGCTGTAAAGATAACCACAAAAACCCCTTGCTAATGCATGTAAAAAGTATGCAAAAGCATTCCATTTTGCTCTTGAAAAGTCCCTGATGTCTGAGTTTTCGCATATTAAAATTTGGCAAATAGCAGCTCATGTACAAGCTAAAGATCAAGAGCTGCTCACAAACATCCTGCAGTGAGTAACTACAGGTGCCTAATAATTTAAGAAAATTGAAATACATTCCTTGGCAAGACAAAATCAGAAGTGCCAACTTCAACAGGCTAACAGTGCCTATGAGCTAGGCAACTACATTAATTCCTTATATTGAATGAGTTATGGGACATATGCAAAATGCAGCAATTCACTGTTCTTTTTAAGTTAACATCTGATGAATAGAAAGCAATAATCAACTTTACACTTCAGTTCAAATTAGCAGAAAGGCGACGCATACATGTAGGTGTCTTAAGTGTATTATTTCTGTATTAAAAGATGGCAAACAGGAATCCAAGTATAAATCCCATATTTTTAAATAGAACTCTTATTGTTTCCAAGGAGATTCAGGAGTTAAAATGTATTTTTTTTTCCCCTGAAATATGCCTCATTGCTTTCTTTCAAATCTCAAATGTTACTGTTTAAGTGTTTTATTGTCTTTTACTTTGTTTTGTTTTAACCAGGCACGGATTTTGACACTTAAAGCATATTTCTGATGCTGCCAAGTTCATTTCAGACACAGTAATGAAAAATTAGGTGAGCTGGGAAGAAAAGGCAAACCATGAGAGCTAAATACCAAGGGAGCAGTAAGGCCCTGAGAACATGAACAGGAATGAGCATGCCTTTGGAAAAACTGTCTGGCAGCATGGACCTCCTGGCTTATTAAACTTCTACACATGGAAATGCATATATTTACAAAATGTCTTACAGGAGAAATACTGGAAACCGTGGTCTCAATTTTGAGGGGGTAGCAATTCAGTGTAGTAATAACTCCACACCAAGGAGCCTACAGGAAAAAGGTAGGCAAACTTACATTTTACAATTTCCCTGCAAGTACTGACGAAACATTCACCTTTCTTTAGGATGTTAGGATTCACGTGATGCCAGCCCAAGATTATTCCCAACTGGAATAATTTAATCTGGAGAGAGGATTCCCTCTTTCCAAAGCACTATCCAAATATGCTGCAAGGCAGATCTTCATAGCTGTGACTTTAGAAACCACTTCCCTCCATCCCCTGATTATGAAAACACCCTAATTCATTAAAGTTTCATTCAGGAAGAAGGATATCTTTATTAAGAGCATCACTAAAGCTGTTCATTAAACTGAATACTCCAAGAACTAAGCCGTAGATGGCAAAGAGATCATTGCCATTTCTTTTCTCAAAAATAATGCAAAGGAAGCAAACCCTGGTACTCACTATATGCAAAAGGAGGAGAAAATCTCAAAGATACTGAAAATGTTGATTTTCATATGTTTCATGTAGGATGATCTTGACAGTAGGTAACATTACCTTTTCTGCCACAAGAAAATATGACCATCATTGCTAATGACAAAAGTTAAAATATCCTAGAACATACTAATAAAATAAAACACGATAAAATCATCTATAGCTCTCTGTAATTAGATGTTTTTATTGCAACTTGAAAGACAGAAAAAATAACAGCCCTGCAGGGTTAAGCACCCTCAATAAAAATCTCTGCCATGGTACAGACTTCAATAACTGAGACTTCATATTCATTTTTCAAGCCAAAGGAGTGGGAGTTATGTGTTTACACTAACTGCCTGAGTGAATGACATTTCTGCCACCAAGGAACAATTTTAAATGAGTGGTGAATGTTTTTCAAGGTGAGGAGAACACACAGAAGGAGGACTCTCTTGTTCTGGCTGTGAAGATCAGACAGATCTTTGGCTGATCTCACACTGTCCTTGTGGGATATGGTAAAATTCTGAGCATTCAAAAGTTCAGGTTTCTCAGTTTGAATTAATTAGCACTAAATCCCCCATCCTTTTACATTGGCCTGATTCTGCATCATACCTGTCTGAAGTAGTTTTCATCTAGATACAGAAAATCTGCAGTTGGTTTCTATGTGGGCAATATAAGGCTGGCTAAGGGCCTGCATAACATGGCTACATTTCTTCTTATCTTCAGGTCACTTTAAACTTAGCTGGGGCATCTCCACAGAGTAATCAAGTGTGCAGTGTAGACAGACATCTGGAGCAGAAATCTACCTCGTGGTAATTGGAATTCAATGCCACCAAAAAGAGCTACTCTAGATCCCAAGACTCTGCTCAAGAAAGAGGGGAATAAGACAGCACTTAAACTAGCTTTTTCTCCAGCCAGTCGTCGGTAGTGGAAGACAAACTTTGTGCTTGCAAGTCTTTCACAGAGTGTATAAATAGTGAGTATAGGGCAGCCAACATGAGCAAAGGGCTGTTCTGCTACACCAAAACATGTTGGGACCTGCAAAAGGAAAAGGCGTGAGAAAGGTAGCAATAAAAAAGACATAAAAGCATTTTAAGAGATGATTGCGGAAAGGGTCAGAGAGTAAACACAGTTAAGATAGTCTAAAGTCCTTCTAAATCAAAAGCAGACTACGGGCAGAGGAGTATTACTGCTTCAGGCATGTTTATGAATTTGAGGGCTGATCCCAGTTTTGGTACTCATGACAAACTGGAATTACCTTTTTAACATAAGCCATTCTGTCAAGTAAAGCAGGAACCTTCACTCTGCAGGATGTTTGGGTGTTGAAAAACCCCTGCAAATATTCATGTACATTTATACCCATGCATATTGCTTTCCTAGAATGTCCTCCCGGGAAATTGAAGCTGATATAATGGGTTTTGGGGAAGCATGGTTAGAGACGATGCCTAAACATTGAGGAGGCTGCAGAGTTAGCTAAAGTCTAACAGCCTAAAGTCTCTCATAAATATTGTCAGCAGACTCCCTCATGACAGAGTGACTTCAACACACTGAACTCGCAGCTCAGAGCGATTGTGTCACTCTCATCACTGCTTCCCCAAGTATTCAAGGCTATAACCGAGGATCTATATTATGATTAATGCGCCATGTGTATTCCTATCCAGAGGTTAAATAACCCTGGCGGTATATTTTACTCAGTTTTCCCCTTATATGCTTGAAAAAAGTGGCTTATTGAAGAAAAAACATAAAACAAAAAAATACGTAATTTATCAAGCTTGCCACACTTTCAAATTCTGATGCATTTTATTCATGTTGTTACATCCTCATCGCAGCTGTCCGAGAGAATGACAAGAAGAGGACAGCTCTCACCGCCAGTTTATTAGGGCTTTCTCTGTTTTAAGACTTGCACACACTTAAATACTTAAAGTATTTATTTACTTAATAATATTATCTGACGCTGAAAAATACCAACACATTCTCTCACCTCAGTAGCAGACACTGGGGCACAAAAGCAATCCAAGATTTTCCAAAAGCTGACATTTAACAGCACTTGAAATGGTAGTTTTTCAACACAATCTGCTAACAAATCTAAATTAACTGCCTCTGAGGACAGTTATCTATTTAACAAGAAGCTCCAAATTGTCTGCTCAGCTACATGGCTAGGAAAACTGCAGAAATTGACTCAAGGAAGCACAGACTCCAAACCAAGAAGTGCTCAGGCTGCCCAGGGAAGCAGTAGAGTCACCGTCCCTGGTGGTGTTCAAGAAACGTGTAGATGAGGCACCTGGGGACATGGTTTAGGTGGCATAGTGGTCATGGGTTTACAGTTGGACTTGGTGATCTTAAAGATCTTTTCCAGCCATAGTGATTCTACGATAAAACTGCTGGAAGCGAAATTACAAGCCCTGCACTAGTGCAAGGATTCTCCAAGCTGCTTCGAGGTGGGTTGAGAGCTCTGCCCTAGCTTCTCTGCCCAGACATCACCACCCAGCCCCTGGGAGCAGGGCTGAGCTCCCAGCTCCAGGGGAGGAGGAACCCTCCCCGTGCCCACTGAAGGCAGCAGGACACACTGATGAGCACAAGGCTCTCGTGGCTCGCAAGGAAAGCAGCACTTCTGCAAGCAAATGCAGCCAACAGGCTCACCACAACCCAAACCCATCACCTGATGGTGTGGCTAATATTGTGCCCCACTGAGATATCATTTATCATTTCACTTAACTAACACTTTCCCTCCTAACTGCTGTTGTGCTGTCAGGTGGCAACTCATTTTCTTCATGTAATTGCATCCAAATATAAGCTGAAGTTAAATTCACTTTTCTATCTTTTCACTTCAAAAGGCCATTTCTTTTGAGTTTATATGTAAATAGTTTTCTTCCCATTGTAACATTATGCACAGAAACAATCCAAATCACTTGATAATTGTTGCTTTAAGTAATGTATTACTGTGAAAATGTAACAGTTATAAAGAGTGTGGAATATGTTAGAAGGCAATTGAGTTTAATTGTATCCCTGAGACTACTTTGCCATGCCTGCAGCTGTTTTTTGCATGGAAAAAGCACAGGTCCATGAGATACTCTTTATCAGCTATTGAAATTATACAGTGATTCTGGTGCTACTTTTCAACCCCTGGATAATTTTTACTCCAGAAAATGTTATGATCTATAGTACTGAGCCAAGATATCACACCAAAACGGTTCTGCTATGTTTGACTAGTCTTCTGGGTTTTTTTTGTGTTACTCAAAGGAAATATATCACTGCATAATAATGGGGGAGGTACAGAGCCTACTAAATCAAGCTTTATGAAATACAAAAGAGGAATTTAAAGGTATCAGAACTATATTATTGCAACACCTGGAGATACCTACAGTGCCTTATCTTTAAGAAAATTATTGATTGTAATTCCCACAAAATTATCAAAAGTACTTGCATAACAGTACAAGCTAAATAATAAACTTGTGTGAGTCTACACTGAGTTCTTTAGAAACATACACTTCCATCAAGATTCTGTCCCTAAGTCTTCTGTAAAGTATTGTTAATTTTACAGACATGTAAAAATAAACATTGTGATTTTGAAATTATGAAGAGAAAAATATATGAGCACTGGTAACAAATATGCCAGAAAATCCCACACCATGGCAGGTCAGATGTAAGCAGAAAACTAAAAGATCTTGCATGAGATGCTCAAGCGAATATTCTGAAGCTCTTCAAATACATCAGAAGCATGAAACAGTGGGGTAATCAAGGAGATTGCTTGTTTAGGTGAAAGAGACACTCAAGGATGACGCCCAGTGGCAAAACTCAATGAATCCTTTGTATTAGTCTGTGCTGCTGCGGGGATTTCCGTATCAGTGCATTTTTTGTAGCAGAGATGTCAAAGGAGCTAGCTAAATTCAAGGGAAAAAATCAGAAAGGGTTAGACGAAATAGATAAACTGGCTGCCAGTAAGTCATGAGGAATGAGTGAAATCCTCCATATATTACCAGAGGAACTCAAATGTGCCACGACTGAGCTGCTGGCCAAGCCAAGGAACCCAACAGAACAAACTGCCACTGTGCCAGGGGACTGGCGCATTGCTTGAAAAGAGATCATAGGGTTACAGACCAGGAAATCCATCTTCCATCCCTGAAAAGACATCTGCATCCAT
>NW_010585320.1:542769-576818 GCF_000705375.1 Tinamus guttatus
GCAAAGCAGGGCCAGTCGGAGCTGCAGCACATTAGGGTTGTCAAAACGTCTTTGGCAAGGCTCTGTACTAAACACAACTATAGCAACTAAACTGCTCTGAGATTGGAGGCAAGCTGGAATGAACAGAAAGCTGGTCAAAGAAAAAGAAGCAAAGGGCAGGACTTGAGGGTTGCTTTTCAGGGTCGAGAAGAGCTTACAACGCAAGCTGGCAATACTACAAAATGCCCAAGATCCGTGTTGAAATTGCTTTGATTCAACATCTTCATCAGCGATCTAGAGAAGAAAGTGACCCACTGAACAGTAACTCATCTGGGGAAAATAATCACTTCAGTGTCACCGCAAGGGAAATCCAGACTTTTTTGGTGTTAATGCAGTCAAATTATTCTCAGATTCTTTATGCTTTTGATGTCCTCTCCCACCCATTTGTTACAACTGACTGATGATTAATACTCACAAGCACCTCTTACTTTACCACATCCTCCCATATCATGGAAAACTGTCATTTTCACTTAACATTTTTCAAACAACAGTGGTAAAATAAGAACAAAAATCTCAGAGCAGATTAGGTAAACATAACCACAGTGGCAACCACCACTGTGTTTATACCCCATCTGTAGTAACTATAAAGCTGCTCATAGAATTAAAATACTGCAAGAAAGAGAGAGGAAACAAGCATCTTCCTCCTTGTTTATGTAGCTGGTGAGAGGAATCACTAATGCTTTGACTGCTACCATTAGTTAAAGAACTGTTATTTAGCTAAGATAACATTCCCATTTTCTTTCCAAGAGTTCCTAGAGCACCCATTGTTAAAGGTCGAAAAGATTGCAATCTTAAAACTGTAACTGGAATGTATTGAGTTCGTGCAGTAGTGACATGCTGCAAATTCTAACTTCAGGAGAGCTCTACAGCACCACAACTTCCAGTGGAATTTCACAATCGCTTCATTTTTCTTCATTAAGTAAAATTAATCTGTCACAAAATGCAATGCTAAGCACCCTTTTAAATTTAGTCATAACTAGCCACTTCTTCCATGTCACTGTCATACTCTATATTAGCACAGAGCTCAGTAACTTTTCCAGGAAAGTGGGCAGCACAGGGTTGAGCTTCTTCCCAGCTTTTAAAGATGTATTTAAAAAGCTCTTTCACATGGTAGTTTATCTTTACACCACCTGAGAAAGGTGGCCATCCTGCTTTTTTTTTTTTTCCCTAAAAAAGTACTCTTGAGATCATTTTGCAAAAAGTCTGTCTTCTCCGTGTGAATGCGGTACCAAGCCAGCTACTTTCAAGACTGTTCACTTCTGCAAGAGTTAAAATTGCACCCTCCATGCAGAAAAAAAGTAGGATCATTCCATAAAGCGCCTAGGGGTAAAGTTGTAATGGTGGGAACTTGTGTTATGGTTTATTAAACAAGAGCTCCAGGAGGAGTTCACCCTTTCAGAACTCAGCCATAATCGTACCCGCACACTTGTCACATTTTTTTTCATTCTTGAAGAAATGAAGATATAGCTACAAAGCACAGAGCAGCTACAGTTAGATATCCTAAATGTCACTATGTGGCAATGCTTGATCTGACGAGATACCCGGAACAGCACGTGGAGTTATGTGCTTTTAAAGATACATAATGAAACATTAACTTATCTGATGTTTTTGCAAAATCACTGAAATACATCTCATTCAATGCTTTCTCACCTATACTGACATTTCAAATTGTAATTCTAAATATATTTCATTTTGCATGATCCAGTATAACCCAAAGCCCATGCACAGGCATAATTTGTACCATTTTCTGTCATTTGATCTTAATCTTCGCTGGAATTCAGCCCATTCTTACTGATACCCCTTCCAAGCAGTTCCTAAAAGCAATCAGAAATCTTCCATCACTTTATCTTTGTGAATTAAAGGCTAAAAATCAGTGGTAGGATTTCTTACAGTGATTTGTGCACAAAATTGCAACTACTTTCAAACACATCTCTCTCATTTACTATAAAGTAAGAAAATATATTTCAAGCCAGGTCTTCCAACAAGCCCCCTCTGTCATTTATCTCATCTCATTCTGCTGCACGGAAAGTTAGAGCCAAATTGCATTTAGCTGCTAGCTGAAGAAAAGATTCTGAAGTATAACCTGTTCTCCTACAAAAATATCAGTGCTAAATAATACTGCTGTTATACCCTGTTATTTGGATTTTATTGTGCAGTACTCTTCATAAATAAACCAAAACTATACAATGCCTTATAGGAATGAAATGCTGCCTACATACAAAATTTCATTATTAAAACACACATCAAAAATACATTATCTTTGATTTCAAACATACATCATTCTTCAGTTGCAGATGACTTTCAATCCTCCTAACATAATGCTTGATTCTGTTACATAGAACTACCTGTCCTGCGTGTGTAGTGGTTAAGCGAACGCTACATCTTGGACTTGAATTTTTCTGGGATAAATATTGACGAAAGATTATTTTGACTGCAATCTTGTTTTGCTGAAATGGCAACACATGTTAAGGCAAATTAATGTAACACAAACTCAGAATAATTTGGGTTGAAAGAGACTTCTGTACCTGGAAACCAGGGAATAACTTCAAAGTTAGAGACTACTTTGAAATTGTATTGAGTTGCTCTGAACCTTGTCCAGGTGAGGTCTGAATAGCTCCAACCATCCAAAACATGCCCTAAGTCTAGATAAAGTCTTTTAAAAAGCAAAGCATCAGAGCTTGCAACAAGGGCGAACTCAGGATTTTAGCAAAAACCACTGGGTGGCAATCACATTCCCATCAATCACATCCCAACTATTCCCAGCTATCACATCAGCATCTCCACACCTCTTCTAAAAGAGGTTAATGTCTCTTGGAAAACCTTGCACAAAATACAGACATGCAACGAAAGAGCACATTAGATGTGCTGATTAGCTGAGACACGCTTTGTTACAATGGAGATAAGGGAGGAATGCTGCAGTTGGGATTTTTGTGACATGAAGTACAGCTTTACCTCCTGAACTCAGCAGTGGTAGAAGGTTTAGCTTGTGAGCAACCCATAAAATAAATGAATCTTCCTTCTGTTTAGACTGTAAGTCTTTTATCACCTAAAAGTACACAGTTGTGACTATCCAGCCTGCCTTTATGAGCTCTCATTAGTCATGTCAATTTGACAGATCTCTCACCAGCACCCATAAAAGAGGAGAAACTTTTGTGTACCCAGTACTGCGTGATGACCTTACCTTACAAAACTGTGCTTCTGCAGAAAATGAACACGCTTCTTTTCCATTTCTTGGCCTGCTTCTCAGGTAAACTCACCAGGTACAATACTTTCCTGTTCATTTACCCTGCTCATTTACTCCTGATTAAATCAGATTTTTTCCTCCCATTTTAACTAGAAAAGCAAGTAAATAAATACATTGTATGAAAAGACATTCCTATAGTGTTTCTACTTCAGCTTACTTAACACCTGGTACTTTAGGAATTTTTCTACAAGGAACAGCTTTGTACAACTAATGCACAAACTCTAGCAGCACTCTGCTTTGCTACTGTACTTTACTCTGCAATATAAAAGCAAACCACTTATACCGTGCAAAGTTTGGATTTTGCTCTGTTCTTCAGGAATACGCAAAGATAAGGCCAAGGGATGAGTGGAAAATAGCTGCTATATAACAACCAAAAGCACTGCAGATCCTTCTCATCTCTTCTGCTTTCAAGGCATCACTGGAGAGAATCTATTTAGATTAGTGACCTTTCTGATAGCTCCCAGAAAGGGCAGCAAACTTGATGCCTCTTTCTCAAATGCAGAGCCAAGCCTTACACACTGCTTCAGCAGTGATACCGCTTCCCTTGAGGCGCCTGTTTCCATTTCAGTCACTACTTCATTGATTCAGCCTGGTTCTTGTGGGAGACGAGGCACAAGTGCTATTTTTATCCATTTGGATAGTCTAGAGGTGAAGCTATCCACTAGCCACAGAAATGGCATTCAAATCTATCGATGCACTCTGCGTAAAACTGCACATTGTAGCATCACATATACATTTCTATAAGCCTTTGTATATACAGGAACAACTATAAGTAAAAAAGGCAGGTTCTTTTTTGCTTATACACAATTTGAGCCATGCCACAGAGTGCAAACATTCCAGCCACAGGAAACCAGAACCAGCTAGTTCCTTTTAGTGGAAGCTAACCACAGCAGTCACGATGGAGGAAACATTTCTCACGCTTTTTCTGTATTCAAACAGCTCTTAGCTAAACTCCCCCTGTGGAACACGGCCTATTATAAACACATTTTTGCAAAATGAAATCTCTATTTCATTTTATAAATCCACATTACAAGCAAAAACTTGTATCTACTCTGTTAAAAAACTAATTCCTAGGACTGCCAAAAATTAAGACCATGGACTAATGCATAAATGCAGCCTGTCTTTTTTAACTTCTCTTACTTGTACAGATGCTGGGCCAGCTTTAAAACTGAATCAATATTGAAATGCAATAAACATGTTGTGTTTTTAGGTACCAGACCACATGACCTATACATAACCTGTAATTTTCATGACACACTACATGCAGTAAAACTTTCCGCATAATTTTGGCTGTTGCTTCAGAAGTGTATCTAATTACTACGCTATTTCTTGAGAAAAAGAGGCCATGAAAAAGCATATTGTTTCCTTGGGGCTAAGGACAAATTATAGAAGATTTCCAAACTAATTTTTTAACAAGCTCTTACCAGGCACCTATTAAAAAAAAATCAGCATAAAGCCTATCTTTATGCACAGAAATGAATTATACATTTACATGGTCTTCTCTCTTTTCTTTCTACCCACAAGACAGACTGGGGACAGTCTCATTTTCAGAGGAAAAAAAAAAAGATGATGATTTTTTGAGGGTCCTGTGGTGACAAAATTGTTGTGTATAATGTGGCAGGTTGGCGGCAAGAATTATAGGTCCCAGGATGTTTCATCTCCCAAAAAACTCTTATTAGAGTTGGCAGTCAGCTCTGCAGCGACTTTTGCATGTTAACACAGAGCAGGCATGTGAGCATGGAGACCAGATGGAGAATAACGTGCCAGAGGTTGTTATCCGTGCTGCCCTGCGCCTCTGCAGAGCAGAATCTCACCTGTCCTTCCCTATCAGACCTGTGGCAAGCTCCTCTTACATGGACCTAAGAGATTTGAAATTTCTGAAAGCCAAGGACAGTTTTCTGCTTTCATGCCCTGAGATGAATTGCACAGGGAGCAACGGCAGCCAGTTACAGCAGCCTAAGCTACGAGGGAGCATCCAAGACACTTCCTGTGCCACATACTACATGTCCCAGCAGCATTTGTGAGTCAGCCCTGGCCTGCCTCGAGACCTGACCCACTGCTGGTTGCAGCAGAGCTCCAGAGTCGCTGTGACATCTCCGGAGACAGGAGCTTCCTCCCAGTTTGTGCCCATCTGCTTGCTTAAAGGCAGAAAATCAAACAGCAATGTCACTTAATCAAAAATCAGTAAGCACAAGGTAAAAAAGGATTTTTTTTCTTTGTAATGTAAGAAAACAGTTTTAAATAGAGCGTAGGGACTGTGTTTGGTGTGAAATAGTCCGTGGAAAATCAGAATTTCAATTGGGTTCAGACAGCTTGACAACAAAAGACATGACAAGAGAAAGAAAATCTGGCCTGCATCAACTGCTAAAATTATCATTTCCTCTTCCCTCGTCTTGCACACAGTGTGCTGCTGGATGTAAAAAAAAAAAGCACATAAGCATCAGTTCATCGTGTCTGATTTTGTGTCAAAAAATGCAATTTGTTGATAAGGCGCTTCACAAAATTGGAGCGACAGGAGAAACAATCAAGTTAAATCAACCACAATGAATAGATAATTTGGTCAGATCTGCTGGAGTTACTGACATTCTCTTAAAGTTTCATTACTTTCCAACCAAAGATAGTAATTTCATATTATTTTGAAAAAGGCTTGGAAAATGCCTCAAGAATTAGAAGACTTTAGCTACTGCCAGTGCAAGAACTTCATTCTCTATTCAGTGAAGTTTGCTGCAAAATACAAATCGCTCATTGTGAGAACTCAGCACAACAGTGTTGGATGGGAGGTCATCAAATCCTTTAATTCTGTTTGGAAATGGCAGAAGAGCAGTTTCATAAAGGAAAAAGGGTGGCAAAATGGTCACATGAATGAAAATGCAGCCAGACCAAGGGGCCATTTAGTCCAGTATTCTCCCTCCAAAAGTACCCAGGACAATATCCCAAGGTATGGAGAAGTCAGGAATGCAGTAACACTTCACTTCCTCAGACTTTCCCAGCCTCTGCAATGTAGTGACTGCACAAGCCAAAAGAGACTATCTTGGTATGCACTAGGTTTTCTTGATTTTTCCCTCTCTGATCTATTTGTGCAGCTGCTTGCTGAAATCCTGGAAGCCTAAAACATACAACAGAAGTTACAGCAAAAATGTCTTGCTTAGGCATACATTGTGTGAGTAAATACTTCTTGCTGTTTGTTCCAAGCTGCCACACGCTGACAATGTCCCTATTTCTTTGGTTAGGAGACACACTAAACAACAGTTTTCCAATTTACCTTTTCCTTGCCACCCGTGATTTCATTGACTTAGCCCAATCTGTTACGCTACCCATTGCAATGTCAACTATTTTTGTTTACAGGAATAAATGCTGTTCTTTGCTGTTCTCCAATTCCCACAAATCCTCACCAGTGTGGCACACGGTCTGTACTGCAAACATCTTGTATTTTTCTCCAGTCTGCTGCAGATTCAAATGAGCAGGTTTTGTTCTGTTCTTCCTAGTCTCCAGCCACTTTCTTCCCACTTAAAGAAATTACCTTCTCAGTTTTGCCAATTCAGTTCTTAGCTTGACTTTGTTCTACATTAAATCTCATAAGTGATCAGATTTTTAAAGGCTCCAGAAACAGCTTTCTCTCCTTTTTTTTTTCTTTCTTTCTCTCAAACAAATGCTTAAACGATTAAAACTGCAGTATGTGCAAGGAAGAACCTTGCACAGGGAGGGAAGGGAGGAAAAGAAGGAAGGACAGAGCTGAAAGTAAGGGAAGGCTATGTTTTTAAGCAGTATCTGCGCTGAACAGAATACCAAAGAAGTTAGTTATATCATAGAATTCAACGTACTGATGTCAGGAAAAATGCTGCCTGTAACAGTGAATTAACTTGCTTATGCAGTAATAGGAATATACATGTGTGTATATACCCAGACACACACACACTAATATATATAACAGCAGAATATATAATTCTGCTAACAAGCTCATCGTCAGGAACTGGCATACAAGGGAACCTACAAAATCCGCCAAAGATGAGATCCTTATAGACCACTAGAGGAATTTACAGATTTTAGACAAAGAAGTTGATGCATTGAAATAATTGCTTTTATAATTAAAAGTAATAATAATAATAAAAGAGAAAAAAATCCTCTATTTTTCTCAGCTGTATATTTTTATGGCTGTAAGCCACTAAACTCAAAGTAAAAGAAACCTTACAACAGAATCTCTATTTGCCATTTATACCTCAATTTATAGAAGTGCACCTATCAAAGTCTCTAAGTATAAACATCAATTTTGAAAGCCACAAAACTAAAACACAGCTAAAATGTTTTCAGAAAGGGGAATCAAAGTCAAAGGATCTTCCAGAGCCATGAAAGGGATTCCATTTGCTTTGATGGCACTTAGTAGGCAATAACTGGGTGCCATAACTGATATCACGCAGTTACGGCACCCAGTTGGTGGTGATGGTCCTAATGTTGCAAAATATTTCACCATGGTAAACCATGTGTCCATCACTGCTAAATAAAGCATTCAGTAGGTGTGTATATATCTATATTTTAGGAAATTACAGAGGTACATTTTTAAATGGAGATGCTGGTGCTTCCACCCTGCAGCATGTGTGCCAGGAGCTTCTGCATGGTCACCAGCACAATGTACATGAGCTAAAACTCACTGAGCCACAAGACTACAATCCTACTACTTGCAACTGTCCATCCTTCTTTCTGACATAACTACAAGAAGAAAGAATGAAAATGTTTAATTGCAATCAATTTCCACATAAACATACCCAGGCTCTTTATCATCTGTTCATAGGCAGTAGAGGAAATTCATTGGCTATATTGAAATATCTCCCTTAGTAAGAGCATGCACTTACTGAGGATGAAATCACAGAAAATTTCCTTATAAAAAAGGAAAAAGAAAAGAAAAAAACTCTTTGAAAGTTATACCGTGTTCTGCACAAAGTTTTTACAAAATTATCAGACTTAAATTCCTTTCATGTTCACTCACCTCCATGCAACTTCCAGTAACACTCTTTGTGTGAGACAAGGAGCAACCAAAGGTCACCCACCTCTCCTTGAGCTCCAAGGCAATCTCTGGTTCAGCTTATAGCACATCTTTCTATAGCACATAAAAACATCTCCTAGTTCCCATATAGGCATACAGGCCTGACAATTAAGAAACAGCTCTTTCTTAAGTGAGCACTACTTATAAAAGAGCAGCAATATGAGAGTCATTGAATTGAAGTACAGATGGTTTCTTGCGAATTTTCTTTTTGCAATCAAATATGATATTATGCTCTTAAAAAAAAAAAAAGAGAGATTTAGTTTCAGCAATTGGTCATAATGTGGAGAACTGATGTCCTGAACTTGCTTTGCCATTTCATTTCAGACCTCCCTCGTGCATGGCATGGAGAGAACTGTAGTTTGGACTCTTTCCTGCCGCGCTAATCTTGCACAGCTGCCTCTTCTCAATTTAAAATGAGAGCGCGCACAGTTTTTGCCACTTTTGTTAGAGTAAATTAAACCCTAGCAGAGCTAAATTGAACACATTTATTTATCATATTCTGATGGCGCTATGAGAATGACAATGATCTGGCATATTGATATACTCAGCAGTAAAGTGAAATTGAAACATTCTTCAAAGTGACAGGCAGACGTGGCAGAAGACAGTTTTACTCTGAATATTTTCTTCTGAATTTCTGACTTCTTACCATTATGAGTAAACAGTTCCATTAGTGAGGGAAGATTTATCTCCTAATCAAGTAGTGGTAGAATTTTATAAACAGGACAAAAGAAACATAAGGAACATAGGTGACTTACACCTCAGAAGGGCACAGAAGCAGCTTTCCCTTATAGAAAACCTGTGTGGGAGCACTGTAACTGTTCATACTTTTAGAGGCCGAGTTTATTCACTTTTAAGTGGCTGGCAACTATTAAGTCAGTTTGTATGCAAGGAACCCTGCCTTTGAATCCTAGCAGACATTTACCAGTGATAAAGGATTGACTTCTGGACCTGATCTTTCATGAACAGTGAAAAGATGAATAATTAAACTGTGCATTTAATTTGCACAGCAGAAATTACTGTGATCATACTCTCTAAAAAGGGTAAATTTGCACACAGACATGACCTGCTGAATACATAATTTTCCCAGTTCATCTGCATGCACCTATCTTTTATACAGCTGTAATAACCAGCTGCATGCAGAAATGAGGAATGCGCTTGTAAGAACATATTCAAACTTGACATAAGATCCTTATTCCAGGTAATTTCTGCTACAAGAAGCTTTTTGACTATGCTGTCCACTACCTTCATTGCGCAGTTAATACTACATAACACTAAAATATTCAGGCAATAACTGTTAATTGAGGAAATAAGCATCAATTTCATAAAGCTTTTAATTTGACATATTGGAGATCCAGTTTCACTGGGAGCTTTCCTAACACGCTATTCAATGGCTCTAACAGTGAACTACCGGTGTGGCTATTTTCCCATTTTACAAGACTACCTAAAGAAGATGTTGAGTTAGAGCAATACATGGAAACTCTTGTCTAATATGTTGCTAGCCCAGTGTAACAGACTGTATTTTCATCACTGCTTTTTGGGCAGCAGTTATTTCCAGATGAAATGTTCGATTTCACCGCTATTTTTTGCAAACTTTTTTCCAAGCCTTTCAGAGCTGGCTTTACAAGGAGCCATCTCAGAAGACTTTGTGATGCTTAGCTTTAGATTTCCCAGCTCTCTTCCCAGAGCTGCCTCTCCAAGGCCCGGACTGTTCAGACTCCAAGCAGTGGAAGCTTCTCCAGGACCTCTTTTGTGTCTCTACCTGATAGCCTCTGACTATGCCAGTGCTCGTCCCACAGTTTCACTTTGCCACAGATTCCCCTTGTAAAATGCAGCTAGTACTTCTATACTCAAATTTTGCTAGTTCCAATTTTCCTTCCCATTTCTGACAGCCTGTGGCCTTCCTAGTTTTGGCATAATGGAATGCCCAATTTATAACCTCACGTAGGTCAGACTCCTTGCAAATCTGCCACATGGAACTGTGCAAAGCTCCCTAAGTAACTTCCATGACATACAGCCAGCACTACAATGCATTACTGGGGATTTATGAGGCTGAAAACGTGGGAAGAAGCCTTTTTACTTCCTTCCATACTTTATTATAACCAGCTAGCACGGAACATGTTCATGCCGCACAAGCCGAAGATGAGCAACTGAGCATTTCGCTGCACTCCTATTAGGGCTGCACTTGCCTTTGATCGGAGGACAGGAAGAATTAATTCAGAATGCAATAAAATTAGGTGTTACCTCAATATATGTTATATATTTTCATTTATACATGCACACACTATGTTATATCTCATTAATAAATAAGATGGAATTCTTTCCCACTTTTCACGGCAATTCTAAATCGCAATATATATATGGATCCTCCCACATATTATCTATGTAAATTATAATTATTTTCATACATTAACTAGTAAGTGTTAGCAATTAAACCCTGTTGTAAGTAAAAAAAAGTCTATGAAACTCATAAATGTGTCCTGATTTTCCAAAAAAAATCTATTTTAAAAAACTACCTGTTGTGTGGCACTAATTCCACCTTCTTAAATATGTCCAAGAACAAGTCCAGAAAATCATAATCCTACTGAAATCAGCAAGTGAGGGTAAGTAAGTAAGTGAGGGAGGACTCGCAATTCTGACTTCTTGTTCAAATTTCATCCCTTAATTCCAAAGGTAAAGCTTAATAGAAAAGAATAAATTCTGATCGAAAATCTATTTGAAAATGACAATGTACCATTTCCAAAAGTTTTTCCTTTAACAGATCAATTCTGATTAATGTCACTGCCAAGGTTTGCTTTGCGCTCAAAAAAAAACTACTTTGAAAATGCCCACCTGTCCAGCAATCCAGCTGAAACGAAGGAACAATAGAGACCAACAGACCTGAGACCCAGCTGTGGGATTCAGAGTATTGACTAACGTACAGCCATCCTAACCTGACCAGCTGGCTATAGGTATTTGCTTTTTTTTTTTGGTATCTACTGAAACTACTCACTCTTTAGCATATCAGTCACGCTTCGAGCTTGGTAGAGACCCAAGTATTGTACAAAAGAATTTGTTTTTGTATTCATAAAGTGAGACCTGAGCTCAAGTACAAGTTTTAATTCAATGCAGGAGATACTTGCTTCCGGTTTTCTCTTTTCCCCTGAATCCTAGCTTAATAAGCTGCAAGCTACAATGGAAGAGCAGGAGCACTGATTTTGAAACAAAAATTCAGGTCTCCAATGTGACGTCTCAAGTCCCTCCGTATGTAAGTCAGGCATTTCTGAAGATTAGGAAAATTTGCCCAAGACTTGATTCTAAACTCTGAGTCTAAATGTAAGGTGTTCTTTTGCAAGAAAAAAATGAAATGGAATAAAATGGCAAATAACAGAGGGGAACGCCTACTCTTTACATTGCACTAAAGGTTTGAAGAACTGAGTGCCTAAGTTGTGATGACTGCAAGTTTTGAAATAAATTCATTGTGTTGTAAAATGAATTGGCTTATCAGGCCTATGATTTTTGCTCACCAACGTAAATGAAACGGAGATTAATATTACTTCAAATTGTTATTTCGTGATTTTTATTATGCCCTCAGAAACAGTAACTAATACTCAGTATCTTTTTTTTTTTGGAATGGAATAATAATAATGATGAATATTTCATACAGTACCTGTGTATGTGCTATAGAAGCACAGCAAAACAGAAGCACAAACAAGAAATAAGCAGCTCTTGTTAACACATTTTGGCTGTGAAACACAACATTGTCAGAACACGATACTGGTATCCATGCAAAGATTAAAGTTCAAATGACAAATACTTTAATAAGTATAACTGACACTTTTGAGCATATGATGATATTTTATGGCTGAAAATATGCCACTTTAGTTAGAAATAAATTGGCGCTATGATTACAAAATTACCTCTGTACTGCTGTGATGACACTGACTTTTTTTTTAAGTAAAAAAATTTACTGTTTATTTACCAGATATAGCAGGGACATTAAATCACTTGGCGCACTACATCATTCTGTAGGGATATGTTCTCTATTTTAAATATGACTGTAATCTGGCAAACAGGATTACAGTGAACTAATTACTGAGATCTCATGTACAACACTAGGAAAAGCCAAGGTAAATCCCAACCCCCATCAAAAGGAAATTAAATAATCCTGACACTGACTTTAATGAAGTTGAGATTTCACCCTGGAAATTGGAAAGAAAATAGATTAAGTTTTCCAACTTCTGGGTGGAAGAAATCTCTGACTTCCTACCCACCTGTTTTCCCTTTCCTGTAGCTACTGAGGTTGAAGATATTCCTCAATTTTGTTACCGTTAACCATTTGGACAGTTACTTATTTTGAATCATCTGGACTTCCTGGTAACATTAGAAACTAGTTTCATACAGACAACTTTTAATGATATACTGAAGATACAAACTCCCTTAAACATAAAACAAAAAAAAATCACAGAATGGTTGACGTTGGAAGGGACCTATAGAGATCATCTAGTCCAACCCCCCTGCACTGTTAAGGGGGAGCACAGTTAAGAGTATTTTCCTTAAGTTCCTGTGGAACTTGTGGTGTTTCAGTTTGTGGCCATTACCTCTGGTTCTGTCGGTGGCCACCACTGAACAGAGGTCGGCCCCATCCCTCTTCAATCCTTCCCTTGAGGTATGTATATACACTGATCAGGTCCCCTCTCAGCCTTCTCTTCTCCAGGCTGAACAGGCCCAGCTCCCTCAGCCTCTCCTCATAGGGCAGATGTTCCAGGCCCCTGATCATCCTTGTAGCCCTGCGCTGGACTCCTGCCTCATGGTCAGCTTGTCATCCACCATGACACCCAGGTCTTTCTCTGCAGAGCTGCTCTCCAGAAGGTCGGTCCCCAGCCTGTACTGGTGTCTGGGGTTATTCCTCCCCAGCTGCAGGACCCTGCACTTGGCCTTGTTGAATTGCATGAGGTTTTTCACCGCCCAGTTGTCCAGTCTGTCCAGGTCCCTCTGGATGGCAGCGCAGCCCTCTGGGGTATCAGCTACTCCTCATTCCCCACTAGCTGGTGATCCTCAAACAGAGTCCCATGGTCATAGAAACCAAAACCCTGTTGCCAAGACCAGCGGCGCAGTCAGATAATAACAAATACCACAATAACAAAATAACATAATTTTTAAATACCCTTAGTATAGTTTCTCCTTCAAGACAAGGAGCTTTACACATGGCTTTAGAGAAGGATGAGTTTGAGACCTTTTTATATTCCAACAAAAGCAAAAAAAAATCTCATGATTGGTGTTGAAAATTTTCTACTATAACTTCCTTCAAGTATTCTATTGCAATAAAGAACTTGCACTCTTTACCTACATTTGAAACAATTTATTCTAGATAAATGAAAGAAGAAAGATTGTCATAGTGTTTTTTCTCTCATTTCTGCTTACAACACCATGTATTAGCATTCCTATTTCAAAACACTTTTATTTTATTTGTAAGTTGCAAATGGAAACCAAACAAAACCAAAAATATTTTTTTGTTTCTTGGTACTTATTCAACTCAAAGTCAGAATCTTAATTCTTAGGTATTTTTTGTCTAAACTGAGAACAAAAATTATTGCATATGTATGTTTTAGTATAAAACACTTATATTCAACTGAAACATTCACATTAAATTTGCTTCTGTAGAAGTAAAACAATCTAAAACAAAGAAAATATTGAAAGTTGCTTTTTCAACATTGGTCTCCTGAGGAGACTATATGATTATAGGAAGGGTTTCTATAAATACATCAGCAATAAGAGGAAGGCTAGGGAAAATGTTAGGCTGCTGCTGAGGGGGGAGGGTGCCTTGGTGGTGGAGGAAGCAGAAAAGGCAGAGTTACTAAATCCCTTCTTTGCTTCTGTCTTTACCACTAAGCCTCGTCTCCATGAGCTCAGAGGCAAGAGAGAGAACCGGGAGACTGGAGGACTTTACACTGGTTGAGGAGGATTGGTCTTAGGGATTATTTAGGCAAACTGGACATCCATAAATCTATGGGCCCGGATGGGATGCACCCAAGAGTTCTGAGGGAACTGGCAGGGGTCATTGCTCAGCCACTCTCCATCATCTTTGAGAGGTCATGGAGGGTGAGGGAGGTGCCGGAGGACTGGAAGAAACCAGTGTCACTCCGGTCTTCATAAAGGGCAAGAGGAAGGAGCTGAGAAACTACAGGCTGGTCAGCCTCACCTCTGTCCCTGGAAAGGTGATGGAGCAGCTCATCCTAGAAATCTCTAGGAACATCTCTAGGAATGTTAAGGAAAAGAAGACGATCAGGAGTAGTCAGCATGGAAGGGAAAATCATGTTTGACGAAAGTGATAGCCTTCTGTGATGACGTGACCGGCTGGATGGACAATGGGAGAGCCATGGCTGTTATCTACCTTGACTTCAGCAAGGCTTTCGACACAGTCTCCCATAACATCCTCATAGGAAAGCACCAGAAGTGTGGACTGGATGAGTAGACAGTGAGGTGGACTGGTGACTGGCTGGATGGCAGAGCCCAGAGGGTGGTGATAAATGGGGCCGAGTCTGGTTAGAGGCCTGTGGCCAGTGGTGTCCCACAGGGGTCAGTACTGGGCCCGGTGCTGTTCAACTTGTTCATCAATGACTTGGACGAGGGCACAGAGGCCACCCTCAGCAAGTTTGCAGATGACACCAAATGGGGAGGAGTGGCCAACACTCCTGAGGGCTGCGCTGCCATCCAGAGGGACCTGGACAGGTTGGAGAGTTGGGCAGAGGGGAACTGCATGAGGTTCAACAAAGTCAGGTGCAGGGTCCTGCACATGGGAAGGAATAATCCCAGGCACCAGGACAGGTTAGGAATTGACCTGCTGGAAAGCAGCTCCGCAGAGAGGGATTTGGGAGTCCTGGTTGACAACAGGTTAACCATGAGGCAGAAATTTGCCCTCATGGCCAAGAAGGCCAATGGGATCCTGGCCTGCATCAGGAGGAGCGTTGCCAGCAGGTCGAGGGAGGGGATCCTGCCCCTCTGCTCAGCTCTGGTGAGGCCGCACCTGGAGTATTGGATGCAGTTCTGGGCTACCCAGTACAACAAGGACATTGAGCTTCTAGGGAGGGTTCAGCGTGGAGCCACGAAGATGATTAAGGGACTGGAGCATCTATCGTATGAGGAAAGACTGAGCGAGCAGGGCCGGTTCACTCTGGTGAAGAGAAGAATGAGAGGAGATTTGATCAACATGTTCAAGTACCTGAGGGGTGATTGTACGGAGGATGGGGCCAGGCTCTTCTCCATGGTGGCCAGTGACAGAACAAGGGGTAACGGGTGTAAATTGAAACACAGGAAGGTCCACCTCCATACGAGGAAGAACTTCTTTTCTGTGAGGGTGACAGAGCCCTGGAACAGGCTGCCCAGAGAGGCTGTGGAGTCTCCTTCTCTGGAGATCTTCCAAACCTGCCTGGATGCCACCCTGTGCCCTGTGCTCTAGGCATCCCTGTTGGAGCAGGGGGGTTGGACAAGATGCTCTCTAGAGGTCCCTTCCAACCTTAACCATTCTGTGCGATTCTGTGATTCTATTCTTAATATGTTAGACATTAGTCCATTTATAAAGTCAGGCTTTATACTTGCACAGAATATATTTCTTTCAGATGACAAACTTTATAAATAGAGATGCCTTTTCTGCAGCAGAAAAAAATTAGTTTGTGATGAAAAAAAATGATGCCATGGAACAAATACCCTGCGTTACACTAACTTCCACTCCAGGCATCCTCACCATATCTATCCCAACACTAATCTATCTTGTATAGGTTATTGAATTAAAAAAGAGTTATGGTCCCCAAAATACCAGAGAAAAAAATGTCCGTTTTGCAGCCATCTCTCATTCTGCATCTTCCTCATTAGGTGATAGATTAATATCACCCTGACCAATATATTCATCTATTCATTCAGCTGTTCAGTCTTTACCTCATTATCAGAAAAATATATCCTTACACTAGTCCCATTTCTTGTCGCAGGTATAAACAAGGGTTGAAATTCTACAGGAAGTAAAATTTCACCACAGCCTTTGTGAGTATTTTATCTTACAATTGTAGTGAATTATTTTGACGTAATATGCTTCTTTTACGGTATCTGTTAGGGAAATTATTAATTGACTTAAAGGACTGAGCCCATGGAGTCTCAGCCAGCGCCAGAACAGCCTTATCAGGTGCTTTTCAAGCCCCTCGTCTATCTCGCTGAATTTGAAAGTCCAGTTTTGAAAGTTTGGCTTGAGTGCTGCCTGTTCAGTTTAATCAGTGCATGAACTGCTCTTCAATATGACCGCTTTGTAGATTAGGAAATTTAAAACCAATCTCTAGGTCTTCACAGTCAGTTTACACCTAAGTCTTATAAATTCACTCAGTGCAATCCTTATAATCCACAGACCTCATCCTCTATGCAGTCTGTCTTTTTTTCTTATCTAAATCTTTCCTCCATATTGCACTAGTATAAGTGCTTTCCTCTAAGCTGTCGTACATCCTTTGGGGAGCTCCTCATAAGCATAGGGAAGGTTAATTCCTTAACCTTCCTAAAAGATCTCACTCTGAGGCTTAAAAAAAGGAGACAGAGGGAGAGACTGAGAAGAACGATGCTGTATCTTTGCATCTCCTTAATACTTTTATCAATTTTCTTATATGCTACATATTTTAGGTGAGAAACTATTATAGCACTTTCCTTACCATGTATATTGTTCTGAGGTTCCCTAACAGCAACTGTAATGAGAGCATTTGAACATCTTGTTATAGTCTTTTATAACAGGATAAGTTCATCTTTGGATGTATCTAACCTTTCCATTCAAGTCTCAGCACCATTTTAATTAATGTTAAATTAAAAAATAAATACATAAATAGAAAACCTTGGCTGGGTATGTATGTAAACTCAGTATTTTAAAGCTGAATATGTGGGAAAATTTGAATAGTAAAATACAGTAAGTATGTATAAAACTACAGTGAGTCTAATCATGAATCAAAGGTTAAGTTAATGATGAAGCTTAGTAAGTGATTTAACTCCAGTAAGTTTCATATTTATATTCATATTTATAAGACAAATATTTAACTGATTCACTGCATGAGAATGCTATAGCATAGATAGTGCTAGTTCTTTAAAAGCAGAACAGACTTATCTATTTCTTTTCAACTATCATTTGTTTCTTATCCTCAGCTAAAGGGATAATTTAACCCAGCGGCCCCTGCATGCTCATCCTTTTTAAAAAATAAATGGTTCGTGCTTGAAGACTCAGCACAGTATTTTCATTGCCACTAATCAAGTGTTCTTCACTTTATTGTCAGGGTAAATGTTTCAAAATCAATGCTGCCATCAATTTATTTTGCTTGTCTGGTTATTCACTATTACAGCAAACTTCATGAGCCCTCTGTCTTCTCAGAAATAATGCCATTCGCATATTGTGATAAACAGTGCTCAGTTTTTAGCTTTGCAGCTTTTCATTCATGAATAGGATTACTGGCAGGAAAAACTGAGAAACAACCTCCGATTTCTGAAATACTCTTATAGAGCAAAGAGAAGAAAATACACAGAATTAAAGGCATTCAGAAAGCACCAGTAAATAATGATAAGTAGATGTAAACTAATACTTGGGTCCATCAATTAATAATTAATCAAATTATTTATAATTTTATAATGAATTAATAATTTTATGAATTATGCTTTAGAAAGTCACACAAGCCCATGCATCATCCTGTTCTTCGTGTCAGATCAGTGTGTTACTAAACTACTATAACTCTTTATTGCTGCTTTGCAGAGCATCTATTTAGATAATTAAATAGCCCAATTTAGTTATTCAAAAATGATAATTGCATGCTCCCAGACAGATTTGAAAATAAAGAAATGTGTGTACATCATGTTTTTCATTCTCATGGAAAATGAGTAACCTAACAGTGTGAATTCTACATTTATTTTTCTAGATGAAAAACTAGATACGTATATAGAAGAGTTATTAATCTGTCCAATGAATAAACCATAACAATAGAGGAGTTACTTGGAGGTAGAATAACGTTGTCCGAAAAAGTCCAGAATGAAAGCAAGGGAGGGATTCAACTGTTGATGGCTGAAAAAGACTGTTTTAACAGAGAAACAGCACAGCCAGAAGAGAAAAGTGAGTAGAGCTGTCTGCTGTATGTCAAATCAGGATCATTATGCTAAAGAAAAAATAGTGGAAATGACTGCACCTCCATGGCAAAAGGAAGCTTGGAAACTTCTGCTACTGAGGAGCAAGGAGCTTTTCAGTAATGCCACTGTGATCAAGTATCACAAACCCTAATGAAAGAAGTGCAAAGCAGCAAAAAGAACTAAAAGGGTGACAGAGCGTCTGTGACTCTGAATTCTGCTGGCCATAAAAGTGTACGTGGTCTCCAAGGCCAGCCACATAAGAAAACTGGACATCGATCAACACAGCCTCACTGGAATACTCCTGTGGGGAATGTTTACAGTAAAAATAAAGGCCTTCAAAACTGCTCTATACATCAAACCGATGAGGCTGCCAGCCCAAAAAAAAAAAAAAAAGAAGGCAAAGAATTTTCAGAACAATTTAATCCAAATGTCCCTTAGGGGAAAAATGCTTTTGACATACAGTATAGGTTCCATAAAATGCACTGCACAGAGTGTGGAGGCAGACACACCACTTGCCCGGGCAAGAGGAGTCGAGCGCTGTGAGCAGCGTCGGGCTCTTGTGATACTGCCGCGACCTCCCAGACTCATCACAGCGCATTACCATCTCCGGCCTCTCTTGCCTGGCAGCATCAGGGCCAGATGCTGGGCAGAGCTGCAGCCGGGAGCAGATGGCTCCTCACAGGGCTGGATCCCAAAGCAGAAGAATGAGCCACCGCCTCTCACACTCGGATGGTGAAGGGGCTTTGTTTCAGTGGCACCTCCACAGCTCCCTCCCCAAACTGACACCAGAATAGAGCCCTCCTCCAAGCAAGTGCTGTGGCAGGGACATGCTCTGCGAGGTGCAGGCCACTCAAGGTGAACCTGCTTCTTGGTAAGTCTGATCAGGAAGGTTGCCCACATCTCCAGTCTGTAGAAGGATACAGCCATCCGAGCTTAGGAACATGGGACTTTTTTGGTTGTTTCTTTAAATTGTAGTGTTTTGTTGACTGAAGTCAAACTTATTGTACAATATCCACTGGACCAGACTCAAGACTGCAAGGTGCTGAGTGGATATTCACACCTATAGGGATGCCAATGCAGGAGAAAGGAAGAAAAGGGCACGTGTGGCTCCTCTCAGGTTCCCTGTGAGGGTTCCCCTTGAAAACTCTGCCTAGTCAGAAATCAGCTTGAAGCAAAGCAAACTCCTGGCATGCTGAGGCTGCTTCTGCTTCACACCCACCCTGGGCATCTCTCCCAGTCATGGCAACTGCAGAGCATGCTTTTGAGACACACTTTTTAGCATTTGATAAGCTTTAACTTTCTCTTAATACACAGAATCACAGAATGGTTAAGGTTGGAAGGGACCTTTAAAAATCATCTAGTCCAACCCCCCTGCTCCAACAGGGACACCCAGAGCACATGGCACGAGGTGGTGTCCAGGCAGATTTGGAAGATCTCCAGAAAAGGAGACTCCACAACCTCTTTGGGCAGCCTGTTCCAGGGCTCTGTCACCCTCACAGGAAAGAAGTTCTTCCTCGTATGGAGGTGGACCTTCCTGTGTTTCAATTTACACCCGTTACCCCTTGTTCTGTCACTGGCCACCATGGAGAAGAGCCTGGCCCCATCCTCCCTACAATCACCCCTCAGGTACTTGAACATGTTGATCAAATCTCCTCTCATTCTTCTCTTCACCAGACTGAACAGGCCCTGCTCGCTCAGTCTCTCCTCATACGATAGATGTTCCAGTCCCTTAATCATCTTCGTGGCTCCACCCTGAACCCTCTCTAGAAGCTCAATGTCCTTCTGGTGCTGGGTAGCCCCGAACTGCACCCAGTTCTCCAGGTGCGGCCTCACCAGAGCGGAGTAGAGGGGCAGGATCCCCTCCCTCGACCTGCTGGCAATGCTCTTCCTGATGCAGGCCAGGATCCCATTGGCCTTCTTGGCCATGAGGGCAAATTGCTGCCTCATGGTTAACCTGTTGTCAACCAGGACTCCCAAATCCCTCTCTGCGGAGCTGCTTTCCAGCAGGTCAACCCCTAATCTGTCCTGGTGCCTGGGGTTATTCCTCCCCATGTGCAGGACCCTGCACCTGACTTTGTTGAACCTCATGAGCTTCCTCTCTGCCCATCCATCCTGTCCAGGTCTCTCTGAATGCCAACACAGCCCTCGGGAGTGTTGGCCACTCCTCCGACACATAGCTGCTAAGGACAAGCATGTTCCTTTGCTGTTCCCACAATACTTGCCTAGCTCTTTTCCATAGAAATATAATTAACACTCTAAGGAAAGGCTACATGTCAGTTACAGTAGATATACTGGTATTAGGACAGATAGGGTGTGCCTAAATTAAACTTCAAACTGCAGCTAGTAATTAAAATTAGTGTAAACTTCCAGCCTATAGAAAAAAAATGAGATTTCAAAGTTTAGATTATTCCCAATTTCTAAATTGCTGAATGTTCTGATATGCTGATTTTGTGGAAAAAGAAAAAGACAAAATATTTGTTCATATCTATTTTTATGTTGATCCATAATATATATCAAAGCATTTTCATAATTTAATGCCAGCATTTTTGATGAAATCTATAGTGCTACCTCGCACATTTATGTTTTGTTGAATGAATATATTCCAAATTTTGACAAGATCTAACTCTACTGTTTATTTGGGATAATTGACCCAAAGTAAGCCTACTGGAACATATTCCATTTGACTGCTTCAGACCATAAAATGTCATGTTTGACATGATCGAAGTTGTTTGAAAAAAACATCAGCAGAGTACTTGGGGATCAAGACGCAACCCAATGCCTTTCAGCCACCTGCACTGAACAACAGACTTAGTACCTAAAACTTAAGATGTCTGAAAAGGTGAAAAGAGAAGTGTGTTTGCAGAGTGAAAGGCCAACATGACTGTATTCAAAAATTCCCATTTCTTTGCAACTAAGCTGCCAAACATCCTGTCGGTAAGCAGACTTGGAGAGAGCAAAAAGAAAGAAAAAGAATTTGCCCAAGCATGAAAAAAAGGCCGAGGGCTTGAAGCTAAAGAAAGGACCACATGAATTAGGGCTAGTTAATTCCAGAACTCTTTCTTTTCCTCTTTATGAAATTATTAATCTCAACCAGTTTTATTCTGAAGTGCAGCTTCTACTTTCCCTGCTGATAAAAGTGACCATGGTTAATTTCTTTGCCAAGTATCACGTGCTTTGGCTTTCAGTCAATGTCAAATTAGAAGTCAGCATATTTAGAGCGAAACAGACCTCTGAGTGAAGCACTTAGGAGCAACAGGGCCTCTGAGGCAATCGTTAAGAAGATTTAGAGAGTTGGACTTAGTTCTAGAAACAACAAATTGATTATATTCAGACCCAGCCACTCCATCAATGTAAGCACACTTCCTAAGGACTGCTGCCTGTCCAGAAAGACTCAGGACCAGGTTGCAAGAGACTGATGGAGTGATAAACGATACCAGCAACAACTAAGAGAGATTGTCACTAAAAGGACAAATCACATCACAGCTAGATGATTACAAAAGGTAGATGGCAAGGAAACACAGGAAATGCTGGAAACGCATCTCATATAATAGGAATAACTATCCATTTCCTTTATAATATGAAGGAGTTTATGTCTATCATTGTAGATAATGTTAAACACAAACTGACCACTACTAAATTAGATACGTGCGGAAAACAGAAACAGATTGACTACAAGGGCAATGACACACGGCCCTTTCAATACTCTCTTTATCAACATCTGTTCTGGAGCTAATCTTAGAAACCTAAGAAATCTAATTATCTATTAATATTTGTCATAGGCAGGGTCTAAATTATAATGATAATAATAATATGTCTTTTACATGTAAGTAGCTTTAGGAAGTATGACCTACACAAACCTGAAAACTAAATTTATACAGACAGAAAAAAAAACAGACGACTAGCAGGCATGTGAACAGTATTGTCAACTCAATGAGAAATTAAAAAAAAAAAAAAAAAGTGTGTTACAAAATGTACTTTTCAATTCACTTTTCTGCTCCGCTCACTTGTCTTTGGGCAACCAGGATTTTCTCCATTTTACCAGATCATATCTTGCTGTTCACCACTGTCAGATGACTATTCAAACATTCAAACAGGGAAAAAAACACTTCTATAAATCTCTTAAACTTTAAATCATGCATTCTGAATTTAGTACAGAGATGAAAATTAATGTTAGCTAATGCATTAGCAGCTCCGCTTGGCTATATAAAAGACAATAAGAAAAAAATATGTTAGCAATTTCTCAGGAAAGCTGGCGGTGTTAAAGTTGGCAGCAATCTGCGCAAGGAAAAAGTATTTAACCATCAACTGGCTGGAAACTTTGTCTTTCTTAAGCCAATGTAATCCACAGATTTCCTTTCCTTCCCTTTGGTGACCACAGGTGTTCTGGATTATCTGGATTATGATTCTGTATCACCACCATTTAACCCTCCACACCCTGGCATTTCTGCAAGTGAACCAGTGTTCTCTTAAACTGAGTCAGCAGTTTGTTAATGGAGCAATTAATCTAAGTACCACAAGCCCAGTGTGACAAACACTAGCTATTTGTAGGAGCAGTTACTTCACAGCATGTGCTTGCAGATCAGGAGCTGAATTCACAGTAATGCTATTGCGTGAATCTAATTTCATCACTTGAAAGAAGTGACCGCAAATTTGCAATGTTATTTTGAACAGACAAGCCCATTTCCATGGGATTCAACAGGTCACAACCAATGGTGGGCTCTGGACTACAGTCACATTTGCAACGTAAACACTGCTGTAAACTAGACTATTCTCAGGGTGATATATTTGTCCCTTGAGATGTCAGAGAAGGGGCAGGTAACAAGGAAGGTGTCCTGGTTCTTCAGAAAGTCACGTCACCCCATTCGTCACTAAGCCTCAAAGAACCCAAGGTCATAGACAACATAAACCTTGGTAGTAATAAAGCTGCAAAAACAGAAACAAATGAAAGGTGTCTCTTTTCTCTGTGAATCTATACTGTACCTCTTCACTTTATTTTCCCTTTCAGTTCTCTCTTATTTTCCCATTTTGTCCTTCATCATCCTCCCATAACAGACACAAACACAAATCTAACATGGATCCTTTAACACACAAATAGTCCTGCAGAGCTATCATAAATGTATCAAGAGGAATGCAAAGGAATCTTGAGCACTTCCAAGTAAGACTTGGTGATATCCTTTGCTAGAATTAGAGTCCATTTCACTACTACACAAGAGGGGATATGAAACACCATGTCCCTTGGAAGTCTGAGAGACATCTTCAGGACATCTTCATATCCAGCAACTGACAGCTATGTAGTCTTACACTTCTACACATGAAGTGCAGTAGTGTTGAATCCATATGACTACTTTATTGCTGTTTCTTGTACTGAATCAAAAGTGTTACCAAATGACAGACACACCAGCTGTAGTACCTAAGGGGAAAAAGGGATATTTTAAGATTCAGAGCATGAATTGCCAAAAAGTTAGCCATATGCACTTAATGGTTGCTTGCTATTGTCAAATTAAGCCACTGTTTGCTACAGAAGAACATGAAGTTCATGTCCAAGAGCTAATAAGCTCAATTACCCTGTTCACACTGATGCTACCTATGCACCAGTTTACTTACCTGAGATTCATACTACACTGCCAGGGGAAATCAAAAGAAAACAGTGATCTAGTACAAGCAATACAATTTCTCATTTGCTTTTACATTAAGGGCTTAAGTTCTGTAAAATAAAACATCTAAAGCATGGCCTAGCCTAACATTTGAACGTGAGGCTAAGTCTGTGCTGCTCAATAAAGCAGAGGAAGTGGAAGGCCCCTGATCATGCCCTCTCCTCGAGGCAGCTTTGCCCAATGGCAGCCCCAAGTGAATGTTCCGCTTTGAAGAGAGGGGTGGAGGGAGTTGGGACCTGCTCCCAGCCAGCGGCATAGACCAGGGGGCCCAGTGTTCAGATTCACATGCCCTCCACATGGCCTCAGGCCACATTCTAGGGCATACAAAACCTACCCCTGTCTTCATGCTGTGCTAATTTCGCTCACTCTGATGAGCTGCAAAACAACCTTCATTATTTCAGCTGCACTGAAAAAACAGATGAGCTAACTGAGGATTAAAAACAAGCATGCACACACCCTCCAGAATAATATGGTTGTTTCAGAGCCCTAGGAAGACCACATGAGGTCCAGAAAAATATCTCAGAATAAGTGCTATCCATAGCACACAGGCAGACCTACTTGGCCTAGAGTTCAGGCAATAGCTCCTGGCCTATCTTACTTACAGACACAGACATACCCTGAAATGCTATTAGCCTTTTTAGCTCTTGAGCATTTTCACTTGGTTCAGCTATGGTTTTGTACATGGTTTCCATCTCCGGGTAACGTATGAAGGAAATCCTTTAGTCCATCACTTCAGAAATACCTTTTAGCAGCATGTGGTCATAAAATCTCTCATGAGTAGGCACACAGTTACTCTCATCGAGTTACTTTACCCCATTATGAATAAAAGTCTCCTGCAGTGGAAACCTCAGGGTTATAAGGGTTTTACTTTTCAGTTTCCTGTTTCCACTCATACGCTTAAGCATCTCACTGATTAATTTATATTTGGGTAGTCTATTCTGAATGCCAGAGCCTGTTCTAGGGAGCTAAAGGCAGTCCTTAAGGTAGCACCTCCCACTTTAAAGAGAAAGTGGGAGTATCTGAAAATTCCAATCTGTTTACACAGAAGAAAATCCACTCTAGAAAAGGAGCTGATAACACTACACTGCAAGCACTGCAAAATTCTTCAGAGAGATACAAGTCTTTTGTTGTACCGCTGAAGTTCAGCAAAGCTAATGCAAGTGTGATACACCAGATAGTTTGATTCAAAACATCTTACAAATATGTTCTCGAAATAAAGCTTTGGTTCGTTTCCTGCCTGAGGGTGTCTAGCTATCTCTTTGTATGAGCAAAACAACTCCATACCATTCCTGTATGTGTATTTCAAAGAAGAGATCCTAAAAGATCCTTCTGCTGCTGGCTCATTCTGTAGTTAAAACAAGTTCATCACTGCAGGTGGTGCCTCAGATATTCCTCTCAGGAGGGAGAAGAGCCTAGGATTTACCAACACTAGAATGGGCTAACTTAAAAAGGGAATTTGCCATTAAACAAAAAGCTGAGGTGGTTTTACAGTGATAGACACAAGACAAAATTTCCAACATAAGCTACCAACGTTTTTGTTCCTTCAGCTAATGCCTATGCGAAACCATATCCAAAAGAAATATTATTTGAACAGAGAGGAGGAAGGAGAGGCTCAGTGAATGGCTCAGAAGTGGGGTCTATGAAAAGCTGGATTCCTTCCATTGCCAGGTAGCCCGGCTTGAAGCCCACATGTGCATGCACTCCCACAAAGGGACTGGAGAGCACAGCCACATGGAAGAGTAAGAAAGGGGCAGCAGCAGGGCTAGAGGCAGTGCTCAGGCAGTCAAGTGTGCAGAGCAACAGCTACAAACACAAACCCCCGCCTCCTCCCCATCACCTCAAATCTTCCCTCTCTCCAGCCTTACCTCTTCCCAAGCAAACTTGCTCCTCATCACTTCTCCCCCATTGGTCCCAACTTTGCTACAACTACAGCCAAATGTGGTATTTTGGATATGGTTAACTAGGTAATCTCACCCTTATGTAGCGATATCTTGCAAGATCATCACACCCGAACTGGTCCTCAGTGCCCCCCTCCAATTCTCTATGAATCTCCAGAATTTCTCATGTAACACCCCTTTACCATTTGGGAAATGTAGTCACTCACCACTGCACTTCAGCAACTTCTCATACTGCTATTTGTTTTATCTAGCAATTCCTTGTATTGCCTACAACAGTTGCTCATGTTTTGTTTGGCTGAGTAAAATAGCCAGGGCCTACTGATCTGTCGGCATTCTTCAACACATTTTAACGTGATCTCATTGTCCACTAAAAATTACTTCATCTTTTCAATCCTATCTATGGAAATCTTCATTAAGTAAGAGCTGAACATGGCTAATCCAAAATGATCACACTCTCAGATAGTCTCTTTAATCTCAGCTATGTATTTTGTTACTCTAACGAATACAATTGTTGTCTTTTTGTAATTTTATCTCCTTCCTCATTAAGCACACTATTGTACCCTGCAAGATAAGTATTACATTGAAACCAAACCCTGGGATCCAGATAACCACTAATTTTGATGAAGTGTGGGTTTCAATTTAATATTCATTGTGCAGCATAAATCTCTATACTACTGATTATATGTGTGAAAGAACATCAACCTGCTGCAAGTATTGTGATAAAAACCCCTGTTGTATTCCGCTTCCAGTTGCAGAAGAACTAGTGTGAATCTACAATGGCTGGAAAAGCTATGATCTGCCAAGAAACTCCTTTCAGTCTTATCCTCAAAATGCCAAAGAAGAGAGGGGAAAATGGCACAAGCCTAAGCCCAAGCATGGACAGTCTCCTGTCCTGCTACTGTCCACAATGGTGTGTGCTACGTACCTCTTACCTCAGGGTCTCCTGTGTTATTCCACATGTTCCCTCAGGCAATCCAGGAAAATCTGCATTCAGATTCATACAAATTCTAGGAAAGTTTAGAAATGCACGCAGAATTTGCCATAAGGTTCTCCAAATAGTGTCATTTATCGTTAATTTTATTAGTTGCTCTTTACACATGGAGATGTGCCTGCTAGGAACTAATGAAATTTTCTACCTTGCTTGATGAGCAGCCAGATGGTCTTTACTCACTCCAAACTTGTGTTAGATTTGGCCCAGTAACTCCAAAGTAAAAGATTTTGTGTACTGCCATTAGTTCCTGAAGCCATCTACCCACTCAGAACTAGCGTGAATACGGGTAATTGAAAGCCTCACGCACATGATGTGTTTTGAGTACCTCTGCGCTGTGAGCAAAATTTGTTATCAATTTACTATTTGAACCATATCACAACAGAGGAAAAACTCATCAAGGATTTTAATTATTGTAGGAAGGGAGAAAAAACTCTATTATCACTCAGGCATGCTGCCAGAAGTTCTAAAATATTTAAGACTGCTGCTTCACTTACGTTTATGGACATATTAGTCCATTTTCCTTGTCAGTTCTGTTTGCCTGCCTTTGAGTAATGTGGGATTTCTGCATTTGGAATTCCAAAGATGTCCATGCTGTGCACACAGCTGAACAGGTGACATGAGTTGCTTAATTATTGAAAAATATAAATGTGAGAGAAATAAGGAAAGGAATAACAGAATGGGAGCCCGGAGGAGATATAAAACAAGTAATTTAAAGCAGGCTTGCCATTGGACAAACTCTTCAGATTTTGCTTTTTTTCTTCGCGAAGGCAATTCTGCTGCAATCTGCAAGATCTAAAAAAATAATAGCAATAATCTCGAAGAACATATTCAACAGCCAAGGGGTAAGACAGGACTTGAAACAAAGTGATGTAACAACTGTGTTAAAGCGTCCATTTTGTTACACTTGAAAAACAAATAAAATAAAGCAATGTAACTGATTATTTCTGCACTGCAGAGGTGCATGTACTACAGATCAAGTGCAGATCAAGCCCTGGCTATTTTCCAGCCTAAGTCTTACAAGGATGCCCACCATGGCTGCTGTTCCTTGGCCTTGGTACGCAGGTGTTGGGGAAAGAGAGGGCAAACAACAGAAAGGTTATCCCAGCAGTATCAGCATTTTTTATTTCCAGCTAATACTACCTAAGTAAACTGTGGCTGTAATTGCCAGCTACCCCATGCTCTCCTATGCTCAACTGTTTACTGCTACATAGAGAAAACAAAACTGCACAATTCTCAGCATGCATCAATCCCTCGGAAATACAGTTCTGGAAAAACGCCTGCCTGACTGGCCTCAGCAGTAACATAAACCCTTTTCTCTGCCGCAGTTAAAGGTCTTATTAAATTTATTTTACTAGACCTTACAGAAAAGAAAAACATTCACAGAAGTGTTAGGCTGAATATATTGTGATGCCAGAGGGATCAAAGTAATCTGAATTTCTTTTGGAGGAATAATTTCAGAATGTAAACTCAAGAGACAAGAGCAAGTATATTATCTGCTTGCTCTTGTATCATTTGGATTTTTTTTTTTTGCACGATATTTCAGGTATTCTAAGACCTCCAGAACAAGAAACACTATCATTTGCCTTCTTTCAGTCATGGAAAAATCAAATGTTACTTGAAGATGGTTCAAATGTAACTCCAGAAATAGTACTAGACATATTATGAAAACTGTATTTTACTCGTACATTACCCTAGGACTAATTGCATG
This sequence comes from Tinamus guttatus, assembly GCF_000705375.1. The sequence goes on from NW_010585320.1 coordinate 571,452, forward strand.
ATTACCTTATGTGTGTTTATCATATGAAATACTACTAGCATCATAACAATTATACCAATTATATATTGTTTATATTAATATACTATTGTTGTATTACATTAATCATTAATATTTTCAGTAGTTTACCAGTATTTTTATTACATTTCTGCAAGCTAGTGGGAAAAGCACATAGTAATATAGAATAAACGCTCAAAATGCAGTGAAAACATAATGCAACTGGAATTTGAAGTTACCCGATGGGAGTGTGACAGGGTCAGAGACAAATGTACTAGAAATTGATGATGCTTTGATATTACAGTCTCTTGCTAGAAGGACATGAAGAAATGGAGACCCCTCTACCAGCTCTGTCTTGAAATGTTAGCACAGTGCTTAAAGGACTCACTAAATTCTCTCCACCTTTAAACTTTTCGACCTTTACTGATCTAAAATTCTCATCCACAAAAAAAAAAAAAAAAGACTTATTTTTTTCTTAACCTCCTCAAGGAGAATTGAAGTCTCACAGGCATAAATTATTGATCTGACCCTCTTTTAAAATGGAGAAAATGCTGTCTACACTACTAGCATCTTGATTATTTTCCCCAGGAAAACAAAACAAAACAAACACAAACGCAAAAGCCTTCTCTTCTCCCATGTCATCTCAAATTACCACATCAATCACAATGAAGCTTTAGATTCCTAGTCAGAAGAAATCCTCAGCAGCTCAGACAGAGAGAGAGGCAACCGGGCTCTCCTGAGATGCTTGTAATGCTCGAAGCTTATTCTAAAAGAACAAACCTCAAGCATCTAAAGCATCCGGCCTGTTGCCTTGCAGGAGGAAGGTCTGCCATTAAGAGCCGTGTTACACGCACCGTGTCAAAACCTGTTGTTTGGGGGAGGCTTCAAGCAGCGCTTGTTCTTATAACCCTTGCCTCTTCCTCAGCTATACAATTCGCTGAGCGGTGCAGACAGAAATCCCCCAGGGGATGGCAATTCCTGCTCTGCTGGCTGGTTGCGTCGCCCTTAGTGCACGTGATTGTAGCTAGAGCAGAACAAGGATTAACACTGATGCTAACAACTAAAGAAAAGGAACAAGCAGCTTGGGCAGTATAAAATCTGCCACCTTTACTCACACCTGCCAGGGAAGCCTGTATCATATTAGCTATTATTATTCTTTTCAGGATAAGCAGGCTTTCAAACCGTAGTTCCGCTATGGTATGGGTAATGCAAGCAAAAATAAAAGAAACCTCGCTTAAAAGAATTCAGAGGATTGTAGAAAAGCAAAATGCAAACAAATTACAGTTCCAATACATAAGAAAAAAATCAAACATTTTCTAAACATTCAGATTTTTTGACCAACTTCAGAAGAGTCCTAAGAATGTTATAGTTTCTTCTCCTCATTCCTATTACCTTCGAAGCCACAACCCAACAAACTCTCCTGTAATTCCAGAATGTGGGATGCACAGACAGCACAGTTAAAGGCAGTATAAGCAAAGAAGGCTGAGTAACGCTCTCCATTTGCTCAAAACTTGAAACAGGGTCAAAACAACTGTTTGCTTAATCAGAAGGATCAAAACAGCCTGGCCAAATGAAGTCCTGCACAGAGCGAATGGAGCTCTTCGCTACTCAAGAACTTGCCTGATCATCTAATTCAACCATGCAAATGATTAGCTAGATAAAAGCAAGCAGGAAAAAAAAAGTCAATGCACAAAACCTTAACCCCAACAAAGAGGCTGCAATAGCAAAGCCAAAATCATATTTGGAATATACTAACAATTATACCCAGATGTGGCAGAAGGATTAAGGTGGCCTTACCTGTCCCCATGCCCCTGCACACATCTGCACTGCAAGGGACAGCACCTTCTTCAACACCCAGCGACTGTCCCAGGGCTCTGCAAGTCTCCAGCCCTTCGTCTAGCTCCTCTGGGCACCCAGACCACATAAAATTCGGAAGTCCTTAGTAGAAATTTTCTTAGATTTTGGTTGATTGAGAAGATGTGCCTGAATAAAAAAATAAAGGGAAAATATTAATACATCTTCATGAACTTCCCTAAGCAGATAAGAAGTCAATAATGGAAATAACATTTCCAATTTTATTTTATTCTTAGCCACAAAAACAGTGAAATCTAGCAGTATGTGTATCTGTAATGCATCGCAATCCCTTCTGAATGGTTTCTATGCTACCTGACTGGTGTTCAGCAGAAGTCAATCATGTAAAAAAAGTCTGGTTCAGGAACCCAGGCCTTAATGGGAATGTGACTAGGGATAAGGGTCTGTCTATAATTTTTAAAAACTCAAATTTAAAGCAAAAGTTTATTTTTTTTAATTGTTTTTCAATAAGAAGTCCATGTTTAGTATGAAAAATATCCTTTCTATAAACACTTTCATACAAAGCGCAAGTTTTTCCACTATAAGAGTTTTTGGGAAGTCAAATTAAACAAACAAACAAACAAACTCTTCTTGATTTCCTCTAACATAAAGTATTCAGTAGGTCTTCAGAGACCAAATATTGGTGAGCTACTCAACAAAAAAAAAGGCTTATAGACATAGCAAGATAAAGAACATTTTAACACCGAGGTACATTATATTTTGAACCCAGAGAGCTAGGAAAAACAAAAACTCTAGACCAAAATGTCATTTTTTTGCATTGCAACATCTATGTATTTCTATTTATATATTTATAAAATAAATGTATACAATTTCTATATATTTAGATACTTATAGTAATAGGAGCACACCGCTGTTCTAGCAAATGAAATCACAGCTAGATTAGCAGATGCTCTGACAAGGACAGGAATAGAGCTCCAATCCTCAGCTGCTGCATCCTGCCCAGACCTCACCAGTGAATCCTACAGCAGGCACATTGAAATTCCTATCAGCCCTTCTGACAACTGTTAACCCAAATGTACAACCATTTTCGAATTTACTTTAATCATTGTGTTAAGAATATTCTGATTGCTGATTACCAGATATCCTTTTTTATTATTACCTTAATAGTTTTCCAAACGCTATTCCTAAATCATAGCCCTCTCTCTCACACACATTTTCTAGTATCCCTTTCTGCAAATTGCCTTTCTCTGATCATCTTCACTTCTCATTTCAGTCTTCTAATTACATTGTTTCATCATTGTCTCCACACAGATTTCCTTCTCTATCAACCCCTTTTTCTTCATCTCAGCTTGCTGCCTGTGCGCTGCAAAAACCAAGCCTCCGATAGATCCTTTTATAGCTCTGTCAACCTGCAAGAACCACCAAATCATGGAACACTTTCATCTGTGCTACACAGAAATGACAGTATTTGCAAAGGATAGGGGCTCACAGTACTAGACTTCGAGGCAGTGGGGACGTGGGAGCTGTCTCTGATTAAAGGTACAGCTTGTAGGAACACTTTCTCAATAAACCTGAGCTTTGGTGCAAGCTTTTTATTTATTTTTTTATTATTTTTATTTTTTTTGTAATTTAAAACAGTGCAAACACCCTATTTATTTCTCTACATCTGGTGATGACGAGGGAAGTCTCTTGGCAGAGACTGTAAGGTCTCGGTATTTAAATATATTTAAAAATAAATTTGAAATACTTAGCCATTTCTCTTTAGCTAAACAATTAAGCAAAATAAATATATTACTTGTATTACTTGGGCTTCCTAAAACTCCTCTAAGAAAAGAGATCTTCACTCCATTAGGCACTAAACAGTGTAAATGGGAGTCAGCAATTTTATCTTCTTTCCTCTCCTCTAATGGGATTGTGTGTTTGGCTGTATCAAAAATTTTGACACTGCACAGACAGCTTAAAATTTTGGTCAGAAGAGAAAAAAAAAAAGAAAGAAAGAAAAAAGGCTTGGTTGGGACTGGAACAAGCAAACAGCTGAAGAAGACAGAGTAACAGCAAGAGCAGTCTGGCTAAACCAGCTGGCCGTTACACTGACTGCCATTTGTCAGGTTAGCACAGTGAGACAGGGGATATTAGGATTACTTTTTCAGATGTAAAAGACTATCAAAAAAAAAAAAAGAGACCCTCAAAACTGTGGATGAGACCAATTTATATGAAGACCTGAAATGCGCATTGGTATGAAAGTACGGTGTGCTTTCAACACGGCTTCTTTTCTTCCCCACTTCTCCTCTGACATTTACTCTAGACTTGCTTGGACAAGAGGAAGCTCTATCTATTGCCTGGCTTCAGGATGCAGCATTTTCAAGTGATACAAAACTTGCCAATTATCATGAAAGAATCTATACCCGTCTTTCCACTGACCTTTTCCAAACCCCCTAAGAGCATCTGGCATGTCATGGGAGCGATATCACACAAAGACATCACGTCACGAAAAATCATGAGACCTTTCTCAGATTATATACTAGCAGCCCTTTAGAGATCCAACATACATCTCCTCGCTGACTGCTTAAGGAAGGGATGATTGCATGTATTCGTGCAGCTGCATTTGCTTTACGCTGGCATCCTGTGGGCTACCGCAGAGGGAGACATCAACAGCTCAGCCCTGAACCTGAGCATTTACCCAACAGGACTTCCTCCTTTCTCTCTTAAACGTGCAGCCACAACTGCTTCAGTTAATCAGTGGATATAGGCTGAAGCAAGCCTAGCAAGCCTGTTCTTGACCTTTAATGGGTCCTGCCGTACTTTAAAAGAACTTATTAAACAATGGAAGTTGCCACACTTTATGGAAAATGGCATTGAGAAAATGAAAACAAGACATTCTCTCCCTGCCAAGGGCAATTTCAGGTTACTATTATAAACTATGTATTTATGAAAGCTGCAAGTAAGGAGACTCTGACTAGGTGTTTATTTGAAAGGCTGGAGGAATCAAGCCAAACAACAATTATATCTTTGGAATTACTGTTCTTTATAAAATTAGATACATTTACCATAATCAAGGGGAGCATAGGGTATGTTGCACTTAAGCCAAGTGAACAATTTATATGCCACAAAAATCGTTTTTGACTGGATACAGAAAACACTGGTGATATTGTATGAGAACATACATATTGCTTTGAAATCATTTAAGTTCTCTGAACGCTTGGACTTTTGAACTGTGTTGCTCCCCCTCAGCTGAAGGGGCCAGATGGACAGGCCTGGAGAAGTCTCTTAACCCTAACCCATGTGGGGAAGCTGCCACACTCGACAGAAACAGGTTTCTGTGTTGCCGAGTTAGACAACAGCACTTGGTACCGTCCCCTATTCTCTTCGCCAAAGCCCTCTCATTAATGTATTTGAGTGGGGCAGAACGGTGATCCCCACCAGCAGCGTTTCAAAACGCTGCTCACAAGCGCATTCACTGCAGCACTGTCAGACAGAGCCTTTTCTGCAGTTCAATCCTCTTGTTGATTCTTTCCATTAATCATAAATTATTTGATTTGAATGTCAAGATTTCAGAAGACT